>VWYI01025304.1:317-54030 GCA_013399455.1 Anthoscopus minutus | reverse complement strand
AAAATATAGGGAAAAAAAGAAAAAAGGTTTGTAATATTTTTCATCATGCTCAAGCATATATTACTCTGTAAGTAGCATTATCCTGTTGAATTACATCATGTCATGTTGCTTTTGCTTGATTTGCCCCATTTTTAGCTTCTCTAATGTTGGCATTTTTTGTTAGTATGCATAGCAGTTCTTAAAATTCTGTGNTTTTTTGTTAGTATGCATAGCAGTTCTTAAAATTCTGTGCCAAAATTTTAGTTGAACATGCAAATGAACTGTATGTCTGCCATAACATTTTCCTCTAGGGTGCCTTTGAATGCAACAAGCCAAAAATATCTTGTTCATTTCTGCTAGGAAAAAAAATTATATGTGCATTTCCACTGCTTAAAGAAAGAAAATAGGAGACATACAGTCTAATACCTGATTTTGGGTATACACCTTGGGGAAAAAATCTCTTAAACTCTGTAAAAGGCCAGCTTTAGTTACTTTGCAATGCAGGGATTGTTTAGATCAAAGGCATGTAATACTTACCATGATACATGCCATTCTTGCTGTATTGATGTTAATTTTTTTTTTAATTTTTAATGTCTTTGGTATATTTTTTTATCTCCTAATAATTTTTCTCTTGGGTTATGCTGTCATGAGAGAGTAATATTTGCCAATTCTTGACAAAACAGGTATTAGAAATACTGAGTTTGTTTCTTTAGTATATTATATTCCCAAATATAAAACTAAACTAAGAAATGCTCATTTATTATTATTGTTATTGAACATCTTGCCAAGATGCAGGCTCTGATACCCAATTGTATTTCTAGTTTTGTATTTCCATATTTATTCTCTGAGGTATACCACACTCACTTATTAAACTGGACAGTTAGTTGCTCCCCCTGCTTGTCCAAGACTGCCTACAGACTGACATAAAAAAGGTACTGCAGTGAGAGACAGGCTGATGAGATGTTAGAAGAGTAAGAGATCCAGCAGACTGAGGAAAAGGAGGTAAAATAATTAATTTTGAAAAATAGACTCTTTTGGAAACATAAGAAAATAAAGAATCTGTTTGACAAGAGAATGAAGCCATATCCTCTGAGGACAAAGTGCTCTAATGTGACAGATACAGTACAGTAAAGGCCAAACAAAATATTTGTCATAGACTTTTTCTGCATCAAGTTCTCACTCAATCTTTCAGCACAAACTGGCCAAGAAATCCATGACAAACAGCATCAGAGGTAATTGTAAATTGTCCAAGCTCTTGATGGAGAAACAGAAAGCTCCAGTACATTTTGCTCAGGAAAAAATAAAACAAAAAATGCCTAACATTTTTGGCAAACATTGTATGTCATTATTTATCTTCATTAGGAGCATCCAGGTGTAGAGAGTTAAACAGATATCCTCTGAGGAGCCCTGACTGGCAACAAATATGTGATGGGAGGTTGTAGACTAATTAACCTCTATTGTTCATTGTACACAGGAAGAAATTCATATTCATACAGAAGACCTTAAAAAGATAAAACAGCTGGAAAAAGAATATTGGAATGATGACCTTCTGACTTGTCAATGCATCACAGGGCATTCAGAGCATTTAGATAGACCTAGAGAGGCTTTTGAAGGCAGATACTAGTTTGCTTTGCCCACAGTCCAGGCTGACCTGAACTCCCAGCAGAGCAGAGTAACTGCTGTGTAATCACAATACATAATGCAAGCTACTGTACTTGTCTCTCATCGGGGATTACTGGATTCATGTATGGTAACACACCGAGGAGAGCTATGCAGTTCTCCATCCAGCAAGAGCAAGGCAAAATAAGCTTTATTGGCCTTTCAGAAAAACCCATGAACATACACACAACAGATTTAAAAAAATAAATTGATAAATCCCAAAAATTTCTGAAGGGATCTGACCATTGTTTGAGATTTCCATGTTAAATGATCCATACAGATTTTTTGCTATAGTAATCCACCACTAAGTTTTGGCAATTCCAGGTCACTGCTTTAGTACAAAGGTCAAGCCTAATATCAAATATCTCAGCTCATTTGCTTTAAAATGAGCTGGATACATTAATAAATATTTGCTAGGTGGTTTTAGGACTTCCTCATAGGGTTTAAAAGCCGTATTTGACTCTATTTATCATAGTTAGTATAAATATTGGTATTAGTACCACATTCTTTTCTCTCTTAGTGTTTTAGAATATAGTTTAAAAGTTCTGTATTTTNAGAATATAGTTTAGAAGTTCTGTATTTTTTTATAGTTATCTATCAGGTATTCTGAAGGTTAAGAATGTTGGATCGTAGGCTTAGTGTCAGTTATTTGGATTGCTCTTACTTCTTCATTGATATTGTCGGCAGGTTATAACAGGGAAGTGGGTTTTTGATTTTTTTTTACTATTTTATTATTATTGTTATTATTTATTTTTATTATTATTATTAAATATGGCTTAAATTTACATATCTGTACTATTTAATTGAATAACAAAAATAAAACATGAGAACAGTGGATTGATACTTAGTAGAAATGGAAGCTAAATTAATATACTCAATAAAACACAGCATAGAAGAATAGGTTGCAAGGCTGGTTTTGTTACTTCAAACAGGATTATATTTTGTCGTCATTTAAACAAAAATTACCTGATGGAAACCAAGATAAAGCAAAAGTTTAGGAAAGACTCATAAAAAATTCTCTACTGAAAGGAAAGTGTTCAATCAAGGAATTTGCTGTAATCATCCTGGCTCCTTCCCTGTTTTCATACAAAAGCCGAACTACCATTGTAATGACTATTTTCATTAAATGGAAGACTAAGGAAGGATAGCATGGATTTTATGCAAACTTCCTATGCCCTTCCATGTACATGACATGGAAAGATGAACTGGACCACTCTGATCCTAACTTCATTCAAGAAGCTAATGATCTCATTCTTATCCAAAGTCAATAAAAATAATACTCTATGCACTAATGAACAGAAATGCTGTGAGATGACTGTGTTTGGCACACGTCCCCCAAATAACTTTATATGCTCAATCTCCAGTGGCCTGAGGAATGCCCCTTGCACACACAGATCACCTCCTGCACAGAAAACTGTATTAATATGCAGAAACTGTGCCAAGGGGATGGCCCTTCTCCTTTATTAATTTAAACATTTTAATATTCTCTATATGCAAAACATAATTAGAATTAATGGACTTTAGCACTAATGCAGTGCCTGAAGCTAGATAGAGCATCTATCTTGTGCATATGATAAACATGATTTCGAATACCTTACCACCAGCAGGGCTGGGAGCTCAGCTCAGTCTGCTGATGTAGTCTGTGTCCACATAAAGATCATATCAACTGACAGACAGAGGGAATTACCATCCTTTTGATGAGATAAGCAATTGGTCCTCCAGGGGGGAAGTAAACCATGACTGAGTTGCACTGATTGTTAAACAAGATCTTATTATGAATCTATAAAGACACTCTAGCTGGGTTACAGTAGCATAAATCAGGCAGAGAATAAATGTCAGATTTTAGTCTGTTGTGCCCAAACTGTTTATAGTTTCCTTGCAAAAAATCACAAATTCCACCTGTGCCAGAATAGAAAATATAATTTACATTCTGTTTGGTGTTTCACATTCACTTAAGAAACAAAAACTTTTCAAGGAAAATATCAGAATATTTGATTTGAATGTAAGCATGAAAAAATGTGGCAAACAGAAGCAGAAATTCAGGATGTGCTGGATACGAATTCTGAGATATTACAGTGACTATTATTAAACAGACAGAACAACCCATGCACTGGTTTTATTGTTTTCTCAGAACTTAAAACAACAATAAAATGTAAGAATTTGTTTTTGCCAGTAGTACAGCCTGAGAAAGAATGAAAGAGTCTTCAGGTTATTTGTTCTCCCAAATGTGTTTTACTATGGGATTGGTGGGGGAAAAAAATCCACCAAAGCAAAGGTCTGAATTCAAGAGCTACTCACAAATACCTTAATCTACTGTAAGTCTTCATTTACTGATGTTGTGGTTTGACCCCAGCAGGATGCTTATCCAAACAGAACTGCTCACTTATTCACCCTCAGTGGTATGAGGAAGAGTATTTAAATGGTAGGTGTGTGAAATCTCATGGGTTGGGATAGACAATTAAGTATGTAAAGTGAAAAGCTGTATGCATAAGCAAAACAAAATAAGAATTCATTCACTGCTTCCAATCACTAGGCAACTGTTTAGCCATTTGCAGAAAAGCAGACCTCCATCATATGTAATAGTTGCTTGGGAAGACACGTGCTTTAATCCCAAAAGTCTTTGTTTAACAGTCCTCCTTCCTCTTCCTCTTCCTCTTCCTCTTCCTCTTCCTCTTCCTCTTCCTCTTCCTCTTCCTCCCTCTTCCTCTTCCTCTTCCTTTTCCTTTCTCCCAGATTATATTGTGTATCCTGACTTCATATAATGTGGAATATCTCTTCGGTCAGTTCGGGTCAGCTCTGCTGACTGCATTCCCTTCCCAACACTCCCAATCTACCCAATGTCTGGGTAGTGTGACAAAGAGAGATTGGCTTGATATTGTGCACTTACTGTTCAGGAAGAGCTAAAATACTGGTGTGTTATCAACATTGTTTTGGTCACAAATCCAAATGATAACACCACACCAGGTACTATGAATAAAATTCACCCCAGTAGACTTAATTTTAATAACTTTAATAGTGAAAATAGCCAAACTCAATAATAATTTTTGTTATGACCTGCCATAAGAGACCTGGCTTGTGTTTCTTGTGTTGTTATTATATAGGTTTAAGTGAATTGCTGGTGTTCATTACCATTTTCCCTATCTGACTTGGTATTTGGAGGACAACTGTAAAAAATACTTTGTGTATATAAATGCTTTTACCTCTTTATTGTAGCAATATGCTAGATAATGCATGAATTGCATTCTTTTTCTATACATGTCTCCAAAAACATCCTATTTATTTCTATAATTAAAGTTTTGGCAGTCCAGTGACTGATCTTTCTATACATCCTTGTCGTCAAATCTTTAATGAGTACAGTCATTAATTTATTTTATATTAATATTAAATACCTAGGTTGATATTTCCATAACTAAAACCAAGCTAGAAACATGCTCAAAATAATAATGATTTTAAGTAAAATCTATTTTTCCTCTAAATTGTTTGGGTAGTTAAATATGAATTCTCACAAATTGTAGAAAATGCATTTTATTCAAACCTTTTAAATAACTGCCAGTGGGTGCAGACAGATACGTAAAGCAGTACGAGGAAATAACAGTGCAGATTATTATCTTATGTGTGCCTGATAAGCCTGATAGACTATGAAGAAATGAGGTGAGTGAAAAGGATTCATCAATAATGTTCTGGTTGGGGTTCATGCTAGGAACTTGCTGTTTGTCTCTGTGAGGTTTTAAAGACTGCAGTTGCATGTCTCAAAGCAATGTCAAAACCACAGAAGGAACCTCCCCTAAAAGAAGCCACAAGACGAATCTTCACTGAGATAAGCACAGATGGCAAAACCAGAAAGATGCCAGTTCCAGATGTGGTGAGGCACATCTGGGTAACCTGTCCAGAAAAACATTTGCACAGTGGCAAACTGTTGGAAAGGAATCAACTGCTTATAGACATGGCAGCCCAAACTGTGGGAATGACATCTGTGCCCTGTGGATAGTTTTTCTGGTATCTCCAGAAAAACGTCTCTAGGACCCTTACCAATGAAAACACCAAGGGGAAAGAAGACCACCAGGATTGTGTGGAATCCATGTGGTGGTGGTATCTTTCTACTTAATCTTTCTCTTGCTTTCCTCCACTATTCATTTCTATCTCTCTACCTCACACTGACTTTTAATAAAATATGTACTATTAACTTCAGCATATGGTGTTTTTTAATCTAATCTTAACCGTCTTCAAGTCAAACTGTTAAAAAAAGTATAATAATGGTCCCTGTGACAAACAAGAATTCCAAACTTGAATAAGAAGCCAGGATCCCTGCTGCAAAAGCTGTTTACTCTTTCTTCTCATTAAAGAAACCTGTAGATCTCCTGTAGTTGTGCTGCCATTGTCAGTTCTAGAATTACAGCTCTCTGACGTATCCATTTCTATTTGATACATGATAATAACCATGTGAATTAAAAATATGACAGAATAACAATGATACATGTGTTGTGAATGAGTGGCTTGGCTATTAAAAGAAATAAACTGCCAAAGATTAAAGGCAGGGGTTAATATGAATTTGTGAAAATGTGACTTTCCAGAGTTTGATAGCAAGGTTCTCTCTATTAGTAATACACAGGTTAAAACATAAAAAGGAAGATAAAACTATAAGCAACTTGGAATCATATGCACAGAAGCCAGGAATGCCAAAGAGGGCAAGAATACAAAGCAAAAGGATGCAAGATAAGGGTGTGAAAGGGTTTAGCAGCACTTAATCATTGAATACTTTAATATTTACAAAGTTATTCAGTAGGGTTTACTAAAATTATAAGAATGATTTCACTATAGATTTGACATAGTAACATTCATAATTCACACACGAGTAAGACAATGTATACCCCTTTTTCTTGTGTGTAAGGGTACCTATCAAAAATTCTCCTTGGGCTGAGTGAAATACAACAAATCCCTCTGTTTCCCAACAGGCAAGGGCTGCATCTTGAGGAATGTGGAGATGTAGGGGAGGGTGTATCAGCCTAGACTTCTCAGGATGGAGGCTCAGGGGGCAGAGAGGTTTGCAGCCCTCCAACGTGTAAGTCTAAGAGAAAGAAAGAAAAGAAGGAAGAGCTGATACAAAAGTAATAGGAAATGTTGTCTTAGAGATTTTGGAAGAGTGTCAAGACTTTACACAGACATCAGATTGAAAATTATCCACCAATATTTGATATAGAACGTTAGTATTAATTAGTCATGCAGACAGTTTGTGGGGGCTGTTCTAAAGGTTTTTCCTTCCTTTTCTTCCAAACCCATTTTTACTGGTAGCCCATCACTTTGCCCAAATAGAAGAGGTTTGTGTTCTTGACAGTTGAAAAGCTTTGATCTGCTTTCCTATTTCTCAGTGTCTTTAGGTAATATTTTCAATGACAATTCACTTTTCAGCATTGCTCAGGCTTGTTCTCATTCTCACAGGATGAAATCTTTCCCAAAACATCTGTTCCCAGAAAGAACAGTCTATAGTAAATTTGGATACTTGCCAGCTTTCCAGAAAGTTATCTGTTGGGCTGTCTAAAATATTATATTTCCCACTTGAGTAAGTGAAAAAACCTCATTACTCAGTATAATAATTTTGTGGATAATTAGTAGCTCTCCCATTTCCTATAACTCATTCTTCCCCTTGCATTGTTAATGTTGCCAGCTATAACATCTACTGCAATAGATTATAATCTTAAGGACAGGTTTGGATCTGATCTAAATCTTCTGTACCCTGATGATTAAGTGAACATTTTTACAAGACTGATTATTTTTCAGGTAAAAATATGAATGTGCTTATAATATCAAGTGGCATATTCCTGGATCTTACCCTGTTTCAAGTTCAAATTTTTTCAATAGCCACACTCAGCTTTAAACCTTGAAAGGTGTTTTCTTGCTCTCAACCATGACTATTCAACACTAAGTTGCCAGATTTGAAACCAGTCTGATTTAGGTTTATTCCATGGCCACAACACTGTTTGTATATCAGCAGTTGTGAGGTTTTTTTCTATGCTACTTATGAGAGTGAAGGAAAGGCCAACGGCTTCCTTCCAAAAATTAAGATTGTAATCTATGCTTCCAGAAAGAACATTTCAGTTGATGAAGTCAAATGGCATCATTACCCATCTAGAATGAATTCTCATTTAAACAGCAGAAATGCCTCAGAAACACAAATTCTATGACATTGCCATGTCTGACTCTGAGATAATATCAAACGTTGAGTTTTTGACTAGGAAGAAATAATGAGATACAAAGAACTGCAACAGTAGGTTGCCCTCTATTGGAAAACACTCTGTAAAACCATCTTTTTATATATACGGGCCTTTTTATGTTCTCTTTGAAATTCAGAGATCTCAAGCCTTTAATTTTTTTTTTTTACTTTGCATTACAGACCACTAAATTTAAAAACCCTGCCTAAATAATTTCTTTCTACAATTAGTAATCCAGTGACTAGATCTTCTCAATGATAATTGTCACATAGGTTTTGGTGTCAAAATATGAGTTTCTTCCCTGGTCTCACATAGAGCTGTCGAACTCTCTCTGCACTTTCAGATATATTTCAGTGCAGGAACTGATCTGATTTTGGATATCTCCTCTACTGTTCATCTTTATTTCTTCAAGTAGTACCTGCCATGGAGACAGGAAAGATCTTCACAGTTTAATTCTTATCTCCTTTGATCCTGTAAGTCTGCGTGATCTCCAGTGCATGTCTGTCAGTCACCAAGTCTGAATCTAGTCCCATCTTTTGCACTGAATGAAGGCTGCTGCACTAAATGAAGATTTGCATAGTACTCAGTATCATTTTTTGGTTTTAATGAGATTTTGATAATAAATCGAAGAAGAAGGAACCACATTGATAGCTGCAAAAATATCCACTCTGATGGTACCATTTCAGCTATGAAATAGATTTTGAAATTAAAGAAAAAGCATTAATTCTCCAGCTTTTTTTTTCATGAGGTCTTTAATTGGTTAATAATTCTGCTGCTTCATTAACAGTAACTTGAAATCTAATATTTTGCTTAGGCATTTCAGACATAAGAAAGGGTCTGGCTTTTTTTCATCAGCAGGTAACACTTCCAAATTGCCAGCTACCTGCAGCAAGTAGACCTATATTATTCTGAATAAAACTGTGCTGCAAATGAAATTGTATTCTAGTGCCATGCTTCCTGAAAAGACAAACTTAATAAAGTAGTTAATATTAACAAGGATATTCAAAGTGCTGAAATTCACAATGGATATAAGCCCTAGCATTTTCTTTTGTTGTAGGCAGGCAAAACTCTGCCCTTAAGCATGAAAGAAATATTTTTTTAAGCTGCTCAAAATCCATTTTTGCGAACGGTGTCTATATGTCCTTAGAATATTAGAGAGCAAATGATAGCCTCTTAAAGAAGAGATATTAAACAATTAAAATTCAAGCTGTTGTAGGAGATATTTTAAGCAGTGAATGGCCATACTTGGAGAACTTTAATGATGTTCCAATTTTTTTGCTAGTGCTTTTAATCCTTCAAATTATTTATATTAAATAAGGATAAGTTATCTTTAGAAAACTCATTTATTTCTGTTGGTTTTGGAGGTCAAAAATCAGATTCATAGAAAGCAATAAAATAAAAATATTTTTTCCTTTGCATTGAAGAGCACTATCATTTTTAATAATGGCCTCTTCAGCCTTGGTCCATAATGGCTGTGAATCATTATAATCAGTACAAACTGAAAATGTCTTAATGATTTTTTGCAACAAAATATAATTGGCTATATGGTTTTAGAGGCATGAAAAATATTTTGTTGAAACTAATTTTAATATATTAAAAAAATTATTTCCTATTTCTCACCTTTATAGAATGGTTTCTTAATTTCTTATGTGTATGTTTTTATTTAAAAACGCACTGTCTTCCAAAAGCACAGCATAAAGTAGTATTTTCCATTTTCCCCCATTTCTTATTTCCTCTATCTATTGAATTCTTCACAAAAACTACAGCACATGATACTCCTTGTTTCACAGAAAACTTATCCTTTTTTTCTGTTTTTACATCCCTATTTTCCACTTTATTCAAAGCTGTACAAGAAGTATAGACATTCTTCTAGGAGTAAATATAATGTATCCTCTTAATTAGTCTGAAATTAATTGTAAATATTGGTCTTTCAAAGGTATATGAGGAAAACAAATTTCTCTCAATTCAACTATTTAAACAACAATAATTTGGAGGTTTTTTACGTACAATAAGTGTGTGTACCGCTATACAAACCAGATCATATATGCATCTATAATTAAAATATTACATAAATATATATGGATTTGTTTAGGTAAGGCTACTTGTTAAGAAACAATAGTGTTATTCAGAGAATTTTTTTCATTTGCTCCACAATATGGTTTAATAAATGATGAAAAAATAGATATCGATGTCTTTAGGTTCAAAAAAGTCAAAAGAAAAAATATTTTAAGAAATAACTAAAGAACTTTTTCAAATTAAGAACATGAGTACTATAATAAATATTATTTAATCAATCTAATTTGGAACTTCTTTTTTTTCATGTATTTCTTGCAAAAAAAATTTAAGAAACATTCCAACATTCATTCTGTAATTATGGAAAAAGGCACTGACTACAAAAAAGTCTTTCCAAGACTTCCTTCAAACACAGGCTGTCAGGTGTTGTGGTTTTTTTAATAGTGTTAGGGAATTTAAAAATGAAAAGTAAAACAAAAATAAACCCAATAGATAATCTATGATCAAAATTCAAAATCATAGGAAGAATATTAATGCATATGTTGCAGCCACAATTTCACATGAATCATTTGTTTGGTGTATAGCATTATTAAATTGTGATCACATTAGCATAATATAGAATTGTCATTAATAATGTTTCTACATGTTGCAATGCAGACTTGGAGAATGAGGTAGAAAAATAATCGTCAGAAATCTTTTTTTATGCCATTATAACCCAATCCTCTCCTTCCTCCCACCCCCATTCATTTCGTTGTTCTCATTTATGATAACTTATATTTGTAAGTTCTCATTTATGAAACAACTGCTCTTCCTTAGTTTGCATGTGTTTATTTTTGTTTTGTCTTTTTGGGTTTTTTTAATCTGATCGCTTTCACTTTTTCATAATATATTCTCTGTGTAAGATCCAAGCAATGATTAAATGACAATCAGCCTCAGTAAACATTACAATACTTCTTTCAAACATCTATTCAAAACATGTAGAAGAAACTTTTGTTCCTCTGATTATTGTTTGTAACAATTTCATATAAATTATTATTTTTTTTTAGAAAATATTATGATGGAGTTGTAAAAACTAGAATGGTTCTTTGAATGACAGAAGATACAATTCCAATGGATATTTATCTTATATTTGATGTCAACACCAACATGTAAAATTATAGTATTTTAGGGAAGTTTAATTCCTAGCATGTAAAAATATCCATATTGAAGATATTTTGGACATAATTTTTTTTTACAGTTCTTCTACCTGCAAAATTTTCAGAGGCAGTCAAATTATATAGCAATCTTAGATTCTTGATTTTATTTTGAGTTTTTCTATGAGTTTTTGGAATGGCCTACATGTGAATTGGCATAAACTTGTTCATTCCTAGATTTCATTTTGGTAAGGGTCAAAGTTGCTTCTTTGAACCACATAATTGATTTCCTAAATCAACAGGAATATTATATGAATAAATGTAAATATTGCAGATCTAAGTAATTTTAGAATTATAGAATTAGACTATACCTTATTACAGATGGGCAATAATATGTCAAAATAATTACTTAATTTCTTCACTTGTTAGTGAAGGATTCACAAGTGGCAATGAAAACAAGTATTCTACAAACAAGCCCCTTGTTCCAACGTCCCCTCTCATCACTTAAAACATGGTTGATTAAAGAATTAGTAAAGTTTTAGGTAAAATTAGTAAACATTTAGGTAGTATTAATAAAATTTAAACATGGAATTGAAACTCATTACAATAAATGGAAGAGGTAATGATAAATAAACATAGTCCTACTTTAATTATAAGGCATGAGGGAGGATATATTGCAGGTATGTCTAGATGACTGGGACCATGTACATGTAAATACACACACAAAATGATCTGTAAGGATATCTAACCTTAAAAAGCATGGTAGTAGCTATAGGATATAGCGGGCAGATGGAAATTTAAAATCATCTGTTATATATTGTAGGAATCCCCTATAATTCTTCAGCACTGTGGTATAGCAAAAATCGCTTTGGGGTGATTTGGATGAAAAATACCAAAGATAATGAAGTGAAAGATGCCTAAAAATAGTGCTGGAACCATCTGGATGGATTTGGGATGCTATGGCAGAATTTATTGGATTTTTCTGTCTGATTCTTTGGAAGGCAGGTTATCTGGTGACTTTTTAACTTTAAGGGAGGATGCTACAGACCTTATATACACTGTCAACTGATGACAGTCTCAGCAGGCCTGAACTTTTTAGGTTATGTTGCAATATTCAAAATAGCTCTTTAAAAATTATATTCTTTTTCTCATAAGATAACTTTTCATCCATCCAGAGTTTGGTTTATGGCTTTTTTTCTCTTCCTCCTTGATCCAGCCACTTCAGTAACTGAAGAAAATGTGTTTAAATTCTTTTCAGTTATTAGATATAAACTTGTCTAGTAAAAATTCCCCCCAAAAAATTCCAGTGCTTACAGTAGATCTTCCCAGATATATATATAATTTGATTTTGCCTTTTCAACTGATTCTAAGCCTTATACTTCAAAACTTCTCAATAACCAAATCAAAATTGTTAATAACTAACTAATAAAATTTCACATCTATCACAGGAGAGATGAGAAAATATGTTCATAAGATGATATATTTTTATACACCAAACTTTCATACACCTTACTTCCTCTATGCCTTCTCCTACACACATAGAAGCAATGAACAATAATAACATTTCTACATCAGCCAATTGTTTCTTTTATTTGAAAATATTTTTATGGTATTGTAGTAGATTTCTTAAGTAATAGAGGGATGACAAGAATAATGAATTTGGTTTTATTGCTGGTTTTTATCTATGAAACAATTTCTTGAAGCATCTGATATACATATTCCCATGTAATAGCTGTTTCTACGTTCCATATTTAAGTCTTGGGTTTCTACAAAAATAAGCTAACATAATATAAATGTAATAAAAGAAGAAAAAAATATTAGGATGCTAATGACATAGGTTCTTGGTTGCATCATCTAAAATGGAGGAAATACTTTTTGAAAAGACAGCCAAACTTCTGTGACATTGCCATTATTTTAGAAGTGTTAGTATATTGCATATGATACAGAGGAATCTTTTGAAGTGTAAAGTTGTTCTTTTTAATATATTGCCTCAGTCTATTGGTTTTGAGTGTGGCAAGGCCTTCTGAAGTAATTTTAAAGATACCAGGTGGGGGAATAAGCAGGGAACTCTATATCTGCCTAAATAGGTCAAATGAGAAGAGGAACAGATGAAGGAGTATGATATAATTCCTAAAATGAGCCCTGTGGTTTGAAATATCAGTTTTTCTCTGTACATTTAAGGACACCCTGACAAATACTGTCCTGACTCCTCTCTCTTTCAATGCAAAGACATGAATAAAATTACTGAGTATAAAAAAGTAGACAGAATTTGTCTTTTCATTCTGCCACCTTTTTTTTCCTCCTCACCCAAATCCCTCAGTGGCTACATTTGAGCATAACACTTCCATTACACTGAAAGTGCATACTTTAAACCAAGGTGTAATTTATGGTACATTTTAGAGAACAGCTACTGAAACCTGGGCACAGTTCCAGAGCTGACACTGCAGAACAATTGAAAGACACTGAACTATCACATATGTTGTTTCCTTTCTAGTAGAGATTATTAGAAGATCACCCAAATTCCAGGGAACTTCTTGAAATGTCCTAATAATTTTTATTTTTTTAATATAAAACAGATCGCACTTTTTCAAGGTCTGAGCATTTAATGTCTAACATTTGGCAATATATTTACACTCAAAACTGTACCTAATTTATTGTTTTGTGAAGCCTGAAAGCTTCTTTAAACTTATGGTTAAACAAAACCCATTATAGATAACTTGCCTTAACATTTCTCATTCTTTCACTGTTAGGCATTTTTTAGGGCCATATGAATCTGTGTTTATTTCATTATGTATGAGAAACTACATATCAGTTAAGAAAAAAAACCAAGATGAAAGTAAATAGTTTATTTGATGGATGTCAGTGACAGCTATGTAGAGAACAAAGCCAAGATTGAAAGTTATAAAAGCAAGTATCAAAACTGACAGGAATCATCATAGGTTTTCTTTCTCTTTACTCTACCTTGTATGTTTTACTGTATGTGATAAACTTAAAACTTAATAAGTTCAGAAAAACTTGCACAGATATAAAGAGCAATTTATATATGATTCACTGAATTCATGCTAATAATATTCATTACTATTTGGACAATACCATCATTAATTGATAGTTTTAACTGTCTCAAATACGTTTAATAGAAGAATGGAAATGTTAAAAAAACCCCACAATTTTCTATAATTTGGAATTAATTCTCCAACATGTAAGAGTCTTATTGTCCCACCTGGCTCCATGCTGTTATAAACTGTTAAAGGAAGATTATTGCCTGTTTTTATTACAGAGTCACAGCGCCAGTGCCTTGGGCAAAAGCAGCCTCCACAGAGGTGGAGTTGGCCCTGGCATCATCATCCCCACAAGGTGCCAAGGGGGCTCTCCCATGGCCACCAGCAGGGAATGGGCTGCCCTTTGCCACGCTGGCACTAAGCATTCACCCCGCTCAGGCAGGCAAACTCTCATGGGAAGGAACCTTTAATAAGATAGGAGGGTTCATCCTGAACATTATTCTATTCTATTCTATTCTATTCTATTCTATTCTATTCTATTCTATTCTATTCTATTCTATTCTATTCTATTCTATTCTATTCTATTCTATTCTATTCTATTCTATTCTGTTCCGTTCCGTTCCGTTCCGTTCTACTGTAAAACTTCGCCAGGCATTTTGTCACATCCTATCACTTGTTACCCACCTCACTAAAACCTCCTTTCAGGTAGTCATAGGGAATGAGAAGGTCTTCCCTCAACCTCCTTTATGCTCATCCAGAGCCTTCATCAACTTCCTTGCTCTTCTTTGGATACATCCATGTACAATCAAATGTTTATTTTTGAACACACATTATCTCATTTTTTTCCTCCATTTAATCATTCATACATTTCAGAATTCTATGATCAAATTCAATTTAATGAGAATACATAATATTATATCAGTTGTATTATTGTGTTATATCCGTTAAAATTTAAAATTATCTCATAGTTTTATGTTCCTCAAGGTAAAAGTTTTTTCATTTATTGTAAAACCAATGAATGGTTTGACATTTTAGAGATCATCTAGTCCAAGCCTGCTGACATGAAAGGTACTAGATCAAGTTGCTCAACACCCTATGCAATATGGCCTTGAACACTGCCAGGTGTGGATCATCCACATGTTCTCTGAACAACCTGTTCCAGTGTCTTACCACAATAATTGTAGAAAACTTCTTTGTTATGTTTAATCTAAATCTATCATCTTGAAGTTTAACACTATTACCTTTTGTTCTGTCACTACAGGCTTTTGTTATGTCTCTGTCTTTCTAATAAGTATGCTTTAAAGGCTGAAAGACACAAAAAGATCTGTCTCCTCTAGTTGGCGCAGCCCAAACTGTCTCAACCTTTATTCACAGCACAAGTTTCCATCCCTCTGATCGTTTTTATGGACTTCCTCTGAACCTACTTGAGAAGGTCCATGTCTTGACCTCGACTGGAGAATCCAGAGCTGGATGTAGTAACCCATGTTGGGTTTCACTAGAGCAGATGAAAGAAGAAGAATCACAGAATCGTTAAGGTAGAAGGAGACCTCTAGAGATCATCCTGTCAAGGCATGGTCATCTAGAGCAGGTTGCATGCTCAGGTGGGTTTTGAATGTTTCCACACATGGAGACTCTGTGGCCTCCTTGAGCATCCTGTTCCAGTGTTCTACCACCCTCAAAGCACAGCATGTTAAGATGGAACTTCTTAATTTACAACCATTGCTCCTTGTCCTGTTGCTGGTCACCACTGAACAGAGTCCGATACCATCCTCTTGATATCAGACTTTAAAATATTTGTATGTATTGATGTGGTCCCCTCTCAGTCTTCTAGTTTAGAGTCCTCTTTGGACTCTACACTAGTGGCAGTCTAGACACCAAACAGGCCCAGTTCCTGCAATCTATTCTCATAGAAGCCATGTTCCAGATCCCTCATCATTTTTGTGGCCTTCTCTGGACCCTCTCCAATGGCAAATTGTCCTTCTTGAACTGTGGACACCAGAATTAAACACAATCCTCCAGAGGTAGCCAACAGGGCAGAGTAGAGGCTGAAGATCATCACCCCAGACTTGCTGGCCACACTCTTCATGATGTACCCCAGGATATTACTGGCTCCTTGACCTTCTGGGGTGAAAATGCACATTGCTGTTTCATACCCAACTTTTTATCCACAGATATTCCCAAGTCCTTCTTGGCAGGGTGCCTTTCAATCTGCTCGTCCTCCAATCTGTATTGGTATCAGGGATTGCTTCAATCTAACTGCAAGACCTTGTAGTTGATGTTGTGGAAATTCTTGAGATTAAAAGAAATTTACAAAGGAACAGCCACATTAGGGAGTTTGTTATTTTTCTAGTTATATTTCATATTTTAAAAACAAGTCCTGTGTAGGTCATAGGCATTACTGATATTTGCATACTTTAAGACTTTATGACACCATATGATCACTTAATCCACCCAGTTATGATGCATCATTTCCCAATACAATGCTTCAGAGAGATGTTTGAATTGCATGTTACTCTACAGTCAATAAATAGTTCCTTTAACAGGTCCATCTTTGACACATGGTCAGTCAGTAGCATCATTAGAAAGTAAGAATCAAACTGCTGGAAATATTCCAATAAAATAATGTTGGATAGTTTCCAGAAAGACTTGTCCAAAATACATTAGTTACTCCATCCCTCCTAGACTGGCAATTATCCAGATAATGTCCTTTACTCTGTATGGTGCTACCTAGTGACTCGCTGTGTATTATCTATGCCCCACTGCATCATGGATTGTCCTTGGTATCTGACAGCAATCAACTGGAAATCTCATCATGATTTTGTTACAGATTCTTGTGCCATTTTTTTGTCTTCAGCTGCTTGAGAGGGTTTGCTTAAGACTCTATTTTTATCACAAGCAGATTCAGAGAGGCATTCCATGACTCACAATATTTTCTGCAGGTCATGATTTGGGCAATGAAAGAGCTGTATCAAGATTTTAAATTATTATACATCAATCACTCACCACCTGAATAGCAGGAAATAGTATCAGAGAAAGTTTTAAAAAGAAGAGCAGAAATAACTTTGAAGAGGATTAAAGTAGTCCCAGTTGTATTAATGAAATGAGATATAGTTTACATGACTGTTTACAAGAAAGTCCCGAAATCCTGAACCAATTTTTATTTTAAGAATTTTGTGAGCTTTATTGCACATCCTTTTCTTGGATGATATAAGAGAATAATTGGCAAGTAGATCTTAAAATAATTTTTTCATTTATTTAGGGCATTTTTTTTTTCATAAAGAATGAATATTTTTACCTAAAGATGACTCAGGAGTAAAAGTTATATATTTAAACTGATGAACTTTATGCCAATCAGCATAATAGCTCTTTTACTGGAACTGCATCAGAAGTAAATGGCTCTCATGATTCTCTCTGAACTAAATCCAAGAACAAATTCATTTTCTGTTGTGTTCCAAAAATTCTGTCCCTCTGAAGAGTAGAGTACAGTGTGTAAAATTGCATAATGGAGTTTTGCACATTTTTATTTTTCTTCATATATAGTGATTTAAAAAATTGATATTTTTTCTTCATTCTCTCTTCTTACCTCCAATGTTGACTTTAATTTCTCAAGTTGTACTTTCGCTGTTTTTTTCAAATTACAGATCAAAGGATTCTGTGATAATTGGAAAGAGCAATATATTTCACAGCCTTTCCAAATTTTCTTGTTCTTATAGGTTATATATACTTTTCTTAAGTACCATTTTCACCACTACAGTAAAATAACTTGCAATTATTTTAAAGAACAAGATTTAGTGTATGGGTAATAATTAACATTTTTTTAAAATTAAAAACATAATTTAAAAAAAATATATTTCAAATTTGTACAGTGTATTTTGATGAAAGCAGAGATAATATTATTATGATCAACTGCAGTGTATGAATTCAAATTTAGGTAAAACAAACCCACCAGCCAGTTTAGAAAATGGAAAAAGAATCAATTACAGTTGTAGATGACAAGGAATCAAGTGCAATCCTTTGAAGTATATCTTCTGGATTTTCATTTCAAGACACAAATAATTTTTTACACTTGCACTTGTTGAATGTGGTTATGCAAATATGCAAATGAGTCTACAAACATACTTTAAAAAAATCTGTCTGTGAAGGATTCAAAAGACAGCTCTGATAACTCATTTTAGAGCTCTATGCTTTGTTAATCAATCTGACCCTATAAAAAACATAGTTATTTAGCTCTTGGTGTAGGTATTTTGTTGGACTAAAATATCTAAAAGCATAGGTGAGAGGTATTAGCAAAGCCATGTAATGTCTAAGGTAATTATTACTGTCATACTTATATGGCTCTGCTGGATGATCACATTGATGAAACTCATTTAACAATTCTGTGTTTGTTGGTTTTTCTTTATGGGTTGCAAGAATGACTATTTCACTTGGTTCAAAAAAAACCGACTCATAAAATCTTTGATGAATTTTTTTGTACCAATTAAAAGGGGACATTTTAGTCTTTGAACAAAATGCAGTCTGTGTTAACAGCTGAGGTAAACAGAAAGCTGAATTCAGATCTTCTTTCCATTTAATCATGAATTGTTTTCAGCAATAAAAGATAAATTAGTACTTGGATCAAATCAATTTGATCTTGATTTTCACAGACTCTTTAGCAAAATTTCTGGCCAAAAAAGAGTACTGAGGGGAAAGTCTTTTCTCTTGCCTTTTTCATCAAATTAAAAAATCTTGTCCATGTTCATGGAATATAAAAATTAAATAATTCCACAAGTTTGCTTTAGATCTGTTTTAGCATGCTTTGCTTATATAAAAATGGAGAATTTCTATGATCCCATGCACAATCCTCATACCAAGTCATGTCTGCTGAAAAACAGGGAATAAAGATTGTTGTTGTTACACACAGTTTTAGTCAGGATTTTTTAAATATATATTTAATTAGCAGTGAAAGTAGAGGTCTCCCCTGAAGATTCTGCTGTTTTCCTAGACAGGACAAATGACTGCTTTTTCCTGGATATTGAGCACTGTTCTTACTTCCCTGGCTCTAGCAATGTCATCTCTTCATTTGCACATTTGCCCATTAAACCATCCACTGTGTGATATTTGGAGAAACTTGCACAAAGATAATTTCAGCCCCTGGATGAAATTATGAAAGACTTTAGCAGTATCTGAAGGACTAAAAATTGTCTGAAAATACATCATGATAAATTGTGTTTGATGAATTTGGTACTTTCCTATGAAGTAGCATTTTATAACAAAAAAATGTGAAACAGTAGAGCTGTGGATGTCATCTACATCATCTTGATTTTAACAAGGTGTTAAACTGATAAGATATAGATTGACAATAGGTGAAAAATTGGCTCAACTGCTAGACTTAAAAGAGGATATTGTGAGTAAGAAGGAGAAAAATTATGGAAGGAAAAGTATTCTCAAATGTGTCATAAGCTGAAAAAGATGTTCAAATTTAAGAGTCTCAAGGGATAAAGAAAACCCACTGTGACTGTCAAATCAAAGGACTGTGTAAGAATTCTGCATATTAAAGAAATAAAAAATTTGATGTGATTAATTAATAGAATTTAGCATCACTATTCATCTGAGGGTTCTGTGTGACTTAAGAAAAATACATACCAGTTTTTTGATGCTACTATTGCAATTTCACTACAAACAAACATGAACAGGGCAAAATATCTCTTCATCTACTTAAAACACTTTTGCAATGCTTTAGATAACGAGCGAATTTTATTTTTACTGCTGAAATTGTGTAGTTTCAAAATTAAGATTATTGTATCAGCTACACTTCCTGATGAAAATGTGCAGAAGACAACCTTTGGCCAGATATATTAACAAGTTGTGTACTTTTTAACTTGTAAGTTAAATTTGTAGTTGAAATAAGAACATAATGGATTTTGGTTTTATCGCCTCAGGAAATTGCACCAATGTGGTTATAGAATCATAGAATAATTTATGTTTGAAAAGGTCTGTAAGATCATCAAGCTGTAAACTAGCTGCAAACTAGCACTGCCAAGTTCACCACCAGAATACTTTTATGGTACTAGGAGACATGTGCCTGTCTTTTAAATACCTCTAGGGAAGGTGACTCAACCACTTCCTAGGCAGTCTGTTTTGATGCTTGGCAACCCCTGTGGTGAAGAAATTTTTCCTAATATCCCATCTAAACTCCTTTTAGTGCAACGTGAGGTCATCTCTTCTTGTCCTTTTGCATGTTACTTGGGGGAACTGTCCAACCCCATGTAGCTGTAGAGAGCAGTAAAGTGTCCCCCTGAACCTCCTTTTCTCCAGTCTAGACAACCCCATCTCCCTCAGCTTCTCCTCACTGGACTTGTGCTTTAGCTTTTTCATCAGAGTCGTTGTGTTGCTGTTATATCAGTCTTTTGCATTTTGGTACATCCTAAGCTATTTACAACACAGTTTCAGTATTTGTACTTAACTTTCTGAGATCTGAGAATTTTATGTATGAAAGCAATGTTACAGTGTTCTCAGTGTGTTAGGGAAAGAATTCTCTTAGAATTCTTCCTGCTGTTACCAACAGGCATTTTTACCTTTTAAATACTTAATTGTTTCTAAAGTCTAGAAACAGCATGAAAGCTAGGCCTTCTGTCAGTCGCTGAAACCACTGTGTCTCGCTGCCTTCAAATTAATTTTACTTATATCGAGACCTGATGTGCAGATTAATTGACAGTACCTGCTCTAACATGCATTTTCAACTTTGATTATGAAAGAAAAACTGAAAGATGTTCAGGGTACTACTACTCTAAGCAGCTGGTGATATAGTAGCTGGAAAATTCTTGCAAATCTTTAATATATTTGGGTAGTGCCTTATTGTTTTAAAGATTCCCAGTCATCTAGTAGCAAGGAAAGTAATAGTTTTATGGGTAGAAGGTATTTCACTTTCCATCTCCAAATATCCAATGTGGACATTTCCAAATGCTTCATTTATTAAAAGCATTATGCACATTATGACATAAATGCTGAAGTATCTAGATGACAAGACTGCAGATACTGTCACACTGTATATGTGAACATATAATGGCAACCCTTTATTTCTTTTTGATATTATTGAAATATCAGCATTTACAAGGAATGGCTGTACATTAAAACATACACTATAATTAAAGGCCATATTTACATTTTTATGAGGCTAAAATTCTAGAAAACAGCATACCTACAAAAATGAAAACATTTATATATAATTAATAAAGCATGCCAAAAAATATTTTTATTTACTGTTGTACAAAAGCAGTGAGTGTTGGCATACTAAAATTTCCATGGTGAGTACACTACAGTCATGTAATATGAGATGGTAATCAGTAATATAATTCACCTCCCAGCTGAAGATACTTGCTGTGGCAAATTCATTCTTCTGAACAAATAATAACATTACTAGAAGGCCAATATGAAATATTCTTTAAGTTTTCCTTGAAGAGAATGTTCTGGTATTTTTAGAATTCATCCTATGGTACAGAATATAACAGCTTATAACAAAACAAAAATCCCAAAAAACTCACCAAACAAACAAACAAAAAACAAACAAACAAAATCCAAACCTCCCTCCCCCCAACTATTTTACCTCTGACGTATCTTTTTTATTGAAATCTCCCAAAGTGTTTGGGCATAAATTTATTTTTTTAAGGTGGGGTGCATTTGGGTTAATGAAAGCACTAGTCTTTCTTGCATGGGAAATATACTTTTACCAAAAGAAAAATGTAGGAATGAGATTTTAAACAAGAAAGCTGAAAAAATCAGCTTTACTTAACTTTTAAACAGTTCAGATGGTATTTATAGGTTAATCTAATCCTGTGTGTCTTTCTGCAGCATATCTTGCAGGTCAGAAGTTAGGAAGGACATTGTTAAAAGCAATATTTTTTGAAAGGAAAATTTGTTTGAAATAACATTCATCATCTGTAAATATGCTTGAAAAATTGTGCTTTTTTCTTGAATCAGAAGAGAAGTGATTTTGAAGCTCTTGCTGAACCAGAATCAGAAACCAACATAACACCCTTGTCCAGTTACTGATTCAACTAAAAACTGACATCTCCTGGCAAGATCTGAATCAGCATGAAGCCTCTGTGTTTACTACAGCCTGCAGGGAAGCCTCATGTTCCACCTGCCTCTTCCCCCAATCACCAGTCTCTCTGCTTTACTGTCAGATTTGCCATCATGTGCAGCGTGATCCTTCACTTGCTTTACCTTACCCTGTTACTGTGTTATTTTTGTTTCTAAGAAGATAAATTTAAGTTAAATATTCAAAGTGAGTTGCTACTCTTCCTCAGTGGACAGCTGATTCTGTTTCTAGCAGATGATCCTGCAAATTCCTGATCAGTGCAAGGTCTGTCCTAGATCTCACAGCAGTGAACATCACTGTGTGTGTACGCATGCATTGCCAAATTCATGTGCTGTGCAAAATGCCAGTGTGAAAAGATATTTGCCTCCTCACCCCTCAAGTCCTCTAGTTTTGCTGATCACTGCTATGGTATTGATAGACATGTAGCCCTACAGCTCAGCATTGTTTATAATCCAAAGTACTGTGTGCTGGATTTAGGAAACTGGAAAGATGTTGAAAATTGCTTTGAGAAATGTTGAGAAATATTGTACACAAGCACTGATGACTCCCACAAAAACTTATCACAGCAATTAAAAGAAATTTGTTGATGGGAATTAGAACGCAGCCAGGCCAGCTTCAATTAGAATTATATTAAAGCAGCATTGAAATGGAAACATATCTCTAAAATTCACACAAAAGGTGGGAAGAAGTCTCTTGGAAAAAATCACTTTTAATAGAAGTCTCTTGTTTGTATTAGTGAGCCAACAGGGTAACTGCTATTGAACTTTAAGGCATATTAAATAACATTACCTGGCTATAGTTCACTTAATAAGGATGAAAACCTAAACCTAAACCATCTAAACCTAATTTCAAGTCCAAAGACATCCATTTTATTTTGCAGAATTCTCAACTTCCAAAGTCATTAGGCAGTTCTCTTAGATTTTTAGTTTCCAAGGTTACTATGTGCCTTGTGTTTCCTGAGTAGCTTGTTCTTCAGACTAGATTTACATTACAACTCAGATTTAGACAGACAACTGCCTAAATTCTATCTCAAAAAGTAAAAACAAACAAACAAACCAAGAAAACAAAAATACCACAGGAAAACCAACCAAAAAAACTAAAAATTTAATAACCATAATTTTAGTTTTTTATTTAATAATTTATTATTGTTTTGATGAAAGTGTAAGCATAAAGTGAAGCAAATAGGTAGGTGCAAATAAGATATCATTGACATAAATATGCACTTCAGGGAATTTTTTTACTTTTCTTCCAACATTAAATCTACCTTCTAAACAAGGATATGCATCTTTATTTTTATTTGGTGTAACAAGTGCAGATAAATTGAAGATGTCTGCCTTCACAGTTAAGCCTATGAGTTTTCACCCTGTACAGACATATGCCTCTGCTGTGCCATTAGCCTGGTTGGCATAGGCTGGCAAAGTTACTTTGAATGTATATTTTTTATATTATCAATTCCCTTTATGCATGTTCCTCTTTTTCCTTTAGGTTCCCTCATGCCATTCTAGTTGTGACATCTCATTTGTTACCTTTTAAATGTTCATTGTATAAACCAACTTATTGCAGGAACCCATAGAAAAGCAAGCATAATTTTATAGTGAATTTGATCATAATTTTCTGGGTGTCTCACTGTACGTATAACAAAAAAGAGTGCAAGAAACTATTTAGCTCAGTAGCTATTGTTATTGAAATATTTATTTTACTTTGATTATATTTTCTTTTGATTATCCTGATCATCTTTGACCTCTTCTTTTTTAGTTTTCTTTTAAAATGTTACCATTCACTTTTATAGCTGCTAAATTGTATTGTACAAATCTAGGACATTTTATTTTTAATGCAGCTGTCTAACAGTATTATATCAAGCATATTTTAAGGTAATATAAGGTTGTGATACCACCAGGATTAAAGCCTATTATTATATCATTTTTGCATAAATAACTGGATTTTACCAAAAGAAATAGAAGACTGGAAGTCACCACAATTTAAAGAAAACTCAATGAGAAATTAATAATTTTCTGCAGAACTTGAGTTTTTGTTGAAAAACAAATAATAACATCACATGAAAACCTGTGATGAAATTTGTAGCCTGATTTAACCAATGGCAAAGCTAAGATCACTGAACTGACTGAGTTAGGAAGTTGAGTCCTCAGAAAACAATCCTTATTATGTGAGATCTCTCTGAGGGGAAAGGTAAGAAATAAGAAAAAGCAGAAAACATGAACTTTACTTTTATACCCATATACTTTTTGCTGTCTCAAATCTCCTGCTCACACAACTGTGTAAAAATAGTAAAGATCTGTACAAACTCTAGGCAAACATATTGGCAGTCTACAGGAAATTACTTTGGACAAAGCTTTATTCTCATCAGGAAAATGAGTGTGTATTACCAGAGTTCAATGACTGTTACTGCAGTATCTAGATTAAGAGGCGTGACAAAACACAAAACAAAAAAAACAGGAAAAAAAGGCTCGGAGCCCGATTGTCAGAGCCTGGAGCACGCAGCACTCATCAGGTACAAACACTATATAACTTATTGTTGTGAGAAGTGTTGAAAATCTGCCCTGAAGAATTTGCACTCCCAGATCACTAAAACTCAGTTCAAACTCAGGCAAAGTGCCATCCACTCATTCAAAAAATCAAATTATCTGTGATATTAAGCCTGATGAAGAGGAAATTTGAGAACATTTCCAGAAATTAAAACACAATCAAAAAACAATCGATAAAATCTCATCATGGTCTTCTTAATTTATAATAAGAAAAAAATATATTTACAATTCAAGTGTAGGAATGGAAATCAAGTGGTATATAGTATAAATAGTTTGTTCACTGTGTAGTTTTTAATGACTATAATAGTATTTAAATTTTTTATTTTCTTTTAACATCTCTTGATTTTCTTCCTTCTCTCTAACACAGGATGATGTAAATTAAGAACCATTCCTTTTCTTTCTATTATTCTGTTAGTAGTTGTTCTGATTATAGACACAAAAGGCTCTAAATGAGAGTCTGGCTTAGGACTACAAAAGGACTTTTACCAGCCAATATGTTACTCCATCCTTTTGGTAATTATTATATACATTCCCTATTCTTATTCTCACTGAAGCCCAGGGACTTGGACTGGAGTCCAGTGACATGAAAAGTCTTATTAATTCCAATGTTTTTTAATTAAGCTCTGATAACTGTACCTTTGTGAATTTGACACTCCTCCTTATTTAATAATTTCCCTCTACACTTCTATTGCCACATTGCTATATGTGACTATGTCAGTGAAATTGTTGTCCACTGTGGAATATTTTCCTCAAGAGGTGATGAATTTCTCTCAAGAGGGAATTCTTATTTTTATTCTGAATATATAAGCTGAAGCTTTTTTAATACTCCAAGTAAAAATTCTTATTTCAAAAGTGAAATTTAATGTTAAACCAAAAATACACCTTTCAGCTGAAGTAAGAGTTATTCAAAGCAGTGGTTGTACTAGTAAAATTAAATTTGTGTGCTCATGGGATACTGGTTTATCTAGTTTGTCTATGTAGAAACTGCCTAATTAAACTGATCATATGCAAAGTAATATCAATCAAAGGTCAGATGTATGCTAAATTAAATTATTATGAGAAAGGCAATCAAAATAATGCCATTTCTCATTTCTTTTCTAGGAAAATAAGGAAGCAAAAGTCTATAAAGTAAGTGAATGGTAAATACAGGATTTAATTTAGTCTGTGAAAGAAGTAGCAAATTTCATTTTCTGCTTTCATCTTCTGAATACTTAACTAGTTCCTATACAATAGTACTGGGTTCTGAAAAGACATTACCAACTCAGTTGGTGGTTGATCCTTGTTAGCTTATATCACACAATTAGTGTGACTAACATACAAGATTTCCAGAGATAATACTCTGGAAAATTTCAAGATTTACTGATATTTTCACTTGTTTTCTGATGGGACTTAGAGCAATTCCTGAGCATTTACATTGCCCCCTCCCTATATCTAAAGTCTCCTACTGAGTCAATCCCTTTCAAACTCAGTAGAATTTTTCTAATAGGATACAAACTGTCTTGTGTTCCAATGTTCTAAACACCAAAATTCTACTAGTGATTAGTTTTATTTTTGACAGTGGTTTGAAGTATATTTTTGGATGGATAATTAACCTAAGAATCTTATTAAAATATCCCAGAAAAACAGAAGGAACATTTCCTAATGATACAGTCAACTTGTTCTAGTAAAAAAAAAAAAAATCATTCAACTAAATATTACCTTTCAAAGAAGTAAATAAAGATGACTTTGTAAATTTGGGTTCCTATTTCTCCCACAGAGTTATAGAAATTAGTTACTTCTGACAATTTTTCTTAATTTTTTCTTAAGACTGTATCCAGATGGATTCTGAAAATGCCTGGGAATACACAAGAAAAAGGCCAGAAGCTAGAATTATTAAACATGATTATTGTACAATGATTAGTAAAAACTTTGCATTATAAAAATTTCATATTCATTAATCCAGTCTATAATGAAAACAACCTGTCTTATTTCTGCTGTAATTTATTAATAAAACTATAATTTCTTTATTTTTGTTTTTTAATTTTATTTTGAAGGCAAATAATCCTGATTTCATTCAACAAGTTATTTTATCTTCTCTAAAGCTGAAGAATTTTGCAGGTTACAGATACAATGAATTTATGAATATTTTTTGTTATTTCCTGCTGAGTACCATTTCCTGTGTTACTGCAGTTCTGGATATGTGAGGGATAGTCTGCTGTTATGCAGGAAATGTGCTGTCACAATTATTTTGGACTGAGTTTCAGCAACTAGTTTCTAGTTTTGTTACAATAACCAGAGTAATTTTTAATCCTATGGCAGCTTCTCAAATGCTTTGTGTGATTTTGTCCAAAATTCCACTCTTTTTAAGCTTGCTACGTTGCTCAGCATATGCATTCTAAATATCCTATCTTAGTATTACTTAACGTGTTATAAAAGATTTTTCAGGAAAGGACTAGGAAAATTATATATTAGGACTTTAATTCCATACAGAATATTAAGGATTAAAACAAAACCATTTCATACTACTGGGCTTGCTATATATATTCCATGAATACTTAACATAGGGGTAGTACCCGTTCCAACTTCTTCCATGGAAAGTGTAATAGTTCACTGTGTGGATGAATTAATGGAAAAAAATATAAATAAAAATCTAACCTAATGTAATTCCTAAGGAGCTTTGCCTCAAGCAACTAGCTCTCCCAAGTCATAGTTAGTACCTTAATCCTCAGGAAAGGGACTAGGCGGACTTAAATATTTCTGACTAACATTAGTCACAATATATCCATGCAGAAATAAGAAAATAATCTAGCTCTTAGAAATTAGAATTTCTATATTTAATTGTAAAAAAACCAACAAAAAAAGATAATTAATAATGCTATGATTAACCTTTATTTTATATCTAGAGTACTTTGAAGACAATTCATTAGTAAGAGTACTATTCTGATGACACTGATGATAGAAATAGAGGGTTTATTTGAAAGCAAATATCAACTCACTTGAAAAATTCATTTTGGTAGAAATGTAAGTGATTCTCTGGACTTGTTTCCAGAATCAACATTTTCAATTTTTTCATAATCTTAGGGCAATTTCAATGAAATACTACATTTCAATCCTTTCTGTTTTCATTTGCTTTTTGGCACTGTAGGCGCAATATAATTCTATTTTGAAAATTCCAGTGAAAAGTTACCTGTGAGAACTACTAGCTTCTTCAGCATTTCTCAGCTCAGAAAAGGACTGATAAACAGCTAATTCAATCTCAATATCCACTTTATATAGAGAAAATTAACTTTCAGCATGTATATTGAATATTTATGTCATCCTCCAACGATTTTTGAGGAAGCCTATTGATGTTCACCAATAGATAGTTTTATTATTTCATATTCTAAAATTCCCTTTGTCTAGCAATCTTGAGATTTGAGTACAAAGATTTTCAGACAAAATACTTTTCACTTTCTGATTCTAAAGAGAATATATTTAGTTCTAGCGATTCTTGTTCAAATTCATTGTGCTAGCTGAGAGACAGCCCATTATAAATAACTCCCAGTCTGTCTTCCTGACCAGACTCAGGTAAAGTGAAAAACATCTCAGACAAGATTGGGTTTGAGGCATAGAAGCACCAGTGGGAGTTTAGTCATGCAATTTTAAAAAATGAACTGATTTAAAATATTCACCAAGCCTAATTTGAGATGCAGAATTTATTCTAATCTTTTTTCAGTGCAATTATTGCATATGCTTCAAATCAGCAGTATATCTCTGCTTCTACCCCATGCTGATTATCCATTTCTGCATTTGTTTTCTCATTGGACTGTAAAACGTGTTTGATTGTTGCCCTATTAATCCAAGCATTTTTAAAGCCTAAAACTTTTGAATGCCTGCCAAATTGAAGCTCTATTCTCCTGATGCCTTTTGCCAGCAAAAGAAAGAAAAGATTTAATCGTTCTCAAAGCTGGATTGAGAATGTAGGCTCTCAAAAATTGAAGGTGACAAATCAGAAGGGGGCTTCTCTGAACAGTGTTGATGAGACCCATGGTACAAGACTCAGAAAGTTAATCACTCTATTCTCTCATTTAACAAAACAAACCAAATCATAATATATATTGTATGTTATACAGGGCAAAAACATGTCATCCTCCTATTTGGATTTGATATCCTATTTGGATATTGTTCTCATCTAAATTCACCTATCAGCAACATATACTTGTACAGATAAATGTTTAACTTATGCATGCATGTCTTTTCCCAGTGATTAGAACTAAGAAAAAATCAAAATTTAACTGACTGCTGAACTGAATCACCATTCTAAAAAGAGTAGATATCTATAATATAGGCAGAAAAACAAAGTCAACTGAAAAAAATTTTATAAGATTATACTTGCTGGATAACTAATATTTGAGAGCAATTTCTATGAATCACAAAGATGTTGAGTCTCTTGTGAGACTTTGAGATGTTTTTATTTCTTCTTTCAGAAACAATGTGAATTTTTTTCCCTGCTGGTTGATTTAGTCATTTCCTCTAAATCACTACATGAAATTTTCACAATCATAGTTTTACAATGTGGAAACTGAAAAGAGCCAATTATACCTTTCAATTATTCTAGACTATAACCAAAGTAAAAATAATATAACTTAGAGAAGAATTTAGTCATGAAATCCCATGACTGTGAGTAATATATTATTTTTATGCAGTAAATAGATTTTACCCTACATTTTCTGAAAACACTACTTTTAAAAACAGATGTGAGATGACCATTAGACGTTCATATCAACAGAAATAGCATCCATTAATATTATTATTATTGTACTATTATTATTATTATTATTACTACAAAATATTACTTAATGAGAAGTGGTCCCATAAATAAAAGTGAATGCTGTAAAGCATTAGAATAGGATAAAAGAAATCAGCATGCTCTTCTTGATTTGTTTTGTTTCCTTGAATTAACCAAACACTAGTATTAATTTTCTTGACCAAAATTGTTGGTGACAAAAAGGTTGCATTTTCTGCTTCTGAGCTACATAGGTAAATTTACATGGCAAAAAAATCCTTTATATAAAGGTAGAATATTATTTTACTTTTCCCATGAGTGGGGCAGAGCTGTGATTACAGACTGGAAGATTCAAAGCCACATGTTCAAAAATCAAACCTCAGGGCAATCAGTAACCTTTCATTGTTGGAAAACTAACAGATAGGTTATCAGAAAAGAAAAGAAGAATGTTAAGAATGGAAACAAAAAGTTTTCAATATTTTTTCTTATATGCATAAGGAAACAAGAATGTATTTATATGTAACAGTTCTAGGAAGAAATTTCTTGTATCCATAGCTTTGTTTGTGCAGTACTAAAAGCTGCAGGGTCTCAACAATAGTACAATTTTTAAAAGTTGCTATAGGAAACTTTTTACATTAATTTTATTTATTTCAAGGATAAGAGCAAATCTACTACCAGAATGTTATATTTTTAGATGTTCTCAGAGTATACAGGAATAAATGCTAAGAAGATTTAGCTTTGTGGGGACAAAATAATCAGTGATCATAAAAGACATATAGTGATCTAGTTTAGGAAAGCTCTTTCATGACACGACTGACTGTGCTTTTTATACATGTTTTGATATTTCATAATAAATTACATCAAATTCTCTACACAACTAAACTGTATATTTCAATACATATAGAATTAAGAACATCACTTCTCAAAAATGTTGCTGTAAAATGATGAAGACAAAATTAATGCTGCATATTAATTGAGTGAACATTGAAACTAACTTTAACCCAATCCTTTTGTTAGGGACTGAAATATTCCTTAGATTGAGACTTTCAAAGAGATGATCCCACAGAATTTAATAGATACAGCAGTTCTATTACTCCAGGGGCCAGAAGCAGAATGCTAGTGCATCCTCCAGTGCAGGGCTGAGGTTTCCCTGGGATATCTGCCAGTGGATGGAGGTCAGGATCACACCCACTGCAGGAACTGGTGTCACACACAGCCTTGGGATGTCCAAGCTGGACTGTGGAGATAAGGATGGGCTGGGACATTAGTCCAGAAGTCGCTTTACTCCCTCTTAAACACCTCTGAAATGCAACCATGCCTTGTGGTGCTTCATAATTTTTGTGAGATCGTACCATGTTTGTTATGCTCAGAGGTCTCTTTTCTCATTTGCAGAATTTTCTCAGAATTTCTTCCATTAACAAAACCTCAGACAAGGATATAAACATAACGGTATATTCCTTATGTTAGTGTGGTGTATTTGTCTAATAAATATTGTAGGAAAATGTAGGTATCAAAGCTACTATCAAAATGTAGGTATCTCAGGCTCTAAAAATACCTCTGCCTTATTTTATCTTTCATAACAAATTTCTGTCTGGAAATGCATTTGAGCTGGTTGTTTTCTCATACCTATTCCAAGTCCTAATATTCTGCAAAATCTCTATGGTGTCTTTTGCAACAAGGCAAATACAGTGATAATGTACCATCAACAAAGATAGCTTTATGCTTACCCCAATGTGTAATTCACTAGTTGAAAAAGTTCAAACTATTACAAGTATTTCAGTGAAGGTGCCTATGTTATGATTCTACAGATCAATGTTTTCTGCTTCTGTTACTACACAGAAAAAAACAAAGTTTGCTCTCTATGGAGCAGCTCCTCCCAGCTGCTGCCCACATCCTAAGCAATAAAAAGAATTCCATCTGTCAAATGCCTGCTTTGGCTACAAATACCTGTGTCGCTCTATTTCTTCACAGATTCAACTCAAATCAAAACAGTATTTTGATACTACAGCAGAATGGAATCATTCCATTCCAACAAGGATGACAATATCAGTCCTTTAAGGTCAAAATTACATTATTTTGCAGTATTTAGAATCCTGGAATTTACTCAGCCTTACAAGATGTATTTTATTCATTTTCTCTTTGATTAATAAGTGCAAAGAGTTATTAAACCCCTAGATCCAAATAAAGGAATACTTTCTGGAAAACAGATGAAAACAACTGTTTTTAAGTGCATTATTTCATAAAATCGAGACATGCCTCAAGGTGCAGAGGACACTTAAGCTAGAAGTCCTCAGCAGACAAACTATGGATATTCCAGAAAGTATGAAAAAAAAAATTAAAGCAAATAAGCATATTGCTTTTCTGTTTAACACTGAAAGATGATAAAAGTTCTATAGTTTTAATGCCTGGGATGGTTTATGCTCCTGAATGCTCTCAGGAATATAGTGATCCCTCAGAACATGTAAAATAAAAGTTTTATGCTTTTTAAATAAAGTCAAAAAAGAGTGATGTAAATTTAGAATTTTATCAATAAAGCATTGGTTGACAGTTTAGTGTTAGCATGGGTACTGTTAGAAATCCTACCTATATATGATTTCAAAAATACTCTTTCCCTTTCACTTCATTTTCAGTTAGGAACTGGATTATATGGATTGTTTTATACTCAGGAGCAAGTCCAAAAGTAATCTGAGGTCCCTAAAAGCAGGGGAATTTCTACCTATGGCCAAATATGCGATTATAAAACAAAATGCAAAGATAATAACAATCTCGGACAAAGATAAATGGGCTAACTACCTCCTTCTTGATATGAATACTTGGAAGGAGTAACTTCACAACTTTTGGATGTTCAGAAAATTGCCTCGACCTGAAAAATAATCAGTTTATGTCAGCCCTCTATTGTCAGCTCACTGTTCACCCTGCTATGTATGCTGAGATGGGTACTACTCTTCTGAGGGTAGGCAGTAGTTGAGAATTGCATCAATCCTGGTTTAAAATGCAGTTCCCTATGCGCACGGAATATAAGATCCTTCAGGTTCCTCTGACACCAGCTTGATAAAGGTTTGGGTCTGTGGAATTTATTTTATTTCTTCTTTTCAATTTCATTTGACCGAAAGCTCATAAAATAGTAGAAGAGATGCAAATGTTGAAAGATTATTGGAATATTCACATTCCGCACACACAAAGAATCCAAGGTAAAGAGTTTAGAACCATAAATCTCAAAAAATTCCCTAACAGTTAGAAATATATCTTGGAAGATGATCCTTTCTAGCACTTGGTTGTTGCAAATTTTGTTCTACAATTTGGCAAGAAATGAACAAACTGTTTACAAAATAGATTGGGTTATGGTAGTATGCAGGACAATTCAAGATGTTAAGTCAAAAGTATCTGCAAATTGTTAATATAAGTGTTTTACAGGGTGCAAAATTTCTGTAAGCCATTTAGTAATGTAGTTTTACATAGAAAAAGTGTAAGTGCATACACATATGTACACCCTTACAGATGCAATAGAAAATTTGCTGAATTTCAGTGTTATTTTGTAGACAGCTCCTACATAGAAACTGTGACTCCATTATTTTTCTTTTTTTTCCATAGTTACCATGCTTATTCATTTCTAAAATATAAGACATGGAAATTTTAAACCAATTCTGTTTTTCAAATGGCAAAATAAGCAGGAAAATATTCACAATTTATTTATCACTGTAACAACATGGAGTTTAAAGTCACGGTTATTCACCTTTTTTGCAAAAACATCAGCAGAGTTTGTCTTTATCTTTTCTCATTTCAGAAAGCATGAGCCTGTATATAAATCACAGCAGGTTTTGTACTCTTTCCTTACAGTGACTTTAAATTTTAGCATATGATTAAACCTTTGGAAGAAACTAAGGGAGCATACTGAAGCTGCTGAAAGCGAGATGAAGTAATTCATTAACTGTGCTTTCAGAGAGTGGATGTCTGTTTTGTAATCTTCTTAAATATAAAAGAGTCGGAAGTCCAGTTTCAGTAATGCTGCCCTTCTTTGCCAATAGGCATTCTGTCTTAGGTTGATGTACATCTGCTCAACAAGCAAGGCAGAGCTCATAACCACAAAGCAACAAAGAAAACATTCAAACATTTGAAATCTTTTCTTTGTTTACTGGGGGGGCAGGGGGTTGTGTGTGTTTGAAATTTTAGTTTCAAACTTTTATTTACTGAGATTTATTGGTAGCAGAAGAACAATGTAAAACAAAGTCTTTTTGGCTTTATTTTATTCAAAAAAAATTAACCTTTTCCAGAAGGCAATTAATATAATATAGAGAATGAAGGATTTTATCGGAATAAATTTTTTATTTAAAAAAATGCCTCAAATATATCAATATTTTTATTAAAAACTTATACTAATTATTAAAGGATGTAAAAGACTAAATGTACTATAACTTTCCCAGTAGAAGCATAAGTTTAACATCTATTGCCAGTGTATACTAACATAGAAATTACTTATATTTAAATATATTAAAGTGCAAAATTTCTTCCCACATCTGTTTTAGCATCAACCTTTCATACTTAATATGCTGTGGAAAAGTCATACATCCAAGTATCCAAGTGCCTTTTTAGGTATTATTTTTCCAAATTCTCACATAAGTGAGCCTTTATAATAGCAGTTTGTGCTATTCTGATGAAATCTACCTTCAATTCAGAATACTGGATTTTTTGTTACAATTTTTTTAATGTCCCTTTTGCTTTATTTCTTCACCCACTATCCCTTCACTATGTATCTTATGTTTTACATGCCATGTATTTAGTTTTCATTGATCAGACCACACAAGGTTCAAGAAAATAGAGTCTTCAAAACTATCAGCACATAATCATCAGAAAGGTTATCTATACAGTGAAAAAACTCCTGAGTTTGATATTTAAGTCTTCATATACATAGCTGCATACACAACTCTGCCTGAGTTGTGAGAAGAGAGTTAGAAGTTCTGAAGATCCCTCTGGGTTTCGGCACAATAAACAAACAACCCTCTCTTTTCAGCTCTGGTCACATAATGAAACTACTGAAAACTAAACTTGTCCAGAAAGCACTAGATGTTTCATTTTTATGGTTTATTTATTTTAAAATGTCAGGAGAGAGCTTCAGCTTAGGACACGGAAATGCAATTTTTGTGTTTTCAGCTGCAGCTTAACACCTCCTATTGTTAGAGAAATACAAAAAACACTTTGCTCTTCTATCTTCTTCTCTAAGTTTAGTGTGGAAAAGTTCATATTTGACAAAAGCTACAGGGTTAAATTCAAAGTAATTTTAGATTTTGTGAAAAAAAAGGAAAATGTTTTGTGAAATTTATATTTGAAAAACTCAATAAACTTCCTGTACTACTTATTGCTTAACAACTAAAATTGTGCCACTTTTGAAAAATATGTAGAACAACATACAGTGTAATAACCTTAAGATAAATTTCAATGTGAATAAAATTGTTATCTGTTCTCATGAACTGTACTGATGATTCTGAGGAAAGTTCTCTTCCTTTCTGGTTATACACTTGCACTGCTTCTAAGTATCCTCCTGATTGTTAGAGGCAGGCTGAACCAAAGAACAAAGGGTACTTGCCGGAGTATTTGCTGAAATAAGCTTACCAAATTCACAAAACAACTGCACACTTGAAGACAATGGTTAATTCTTATACATTATAAATTGATATCACTACTTACACAAAACTGTCTTTGGCAACCATGTTATAAATGAGATGTAAATATACAAAGCCATGAAATAAGCAAAATATTTAGCAGTGTCAGCTAGAGTCCTGGATGAGCCTGGCAATCAAGGCCAGGCTTGAGTGCTCCTTGAAAGAAAACCAAGCTGGGCTTGTCTTCTTTTTTCTTCCATTTTCTTAATTTAATTCTGATATCTAATGCCTCCCTGTCCTTAAGCTGAAAAATAAGTTTTCTGATTCCAACACAGCTTTTTGGGGTGCATGGCCAGGATATTCTACCTTTTTGTGGTATCTTGTGCCTATCTTGCATTTGTCTTGCAACTTTTTATCCCTTCATTGTTTCCTTGTGCAATCACACAGAAATATTTCCCTTCTATGGCCACATTACTGTCCTGCTTATGTAAAATGCTAATATATTGCGTATGGCTATTCTATGAAAATATTACTAAATTCTGTTATTAATTTCAACATTTTGCTCATACTTGGATTTAAGGAAAACTGATATTAGCAAAGCTAATTAAATAAGTAATTACCATTTTAATTGGGATATCTTAAAACATCCAAGTGTCAGAAGGCCCTGCTTTGACTACATTGTCCAGATGAGAAATTACATTTGGTGGTTTCTAAAGGAAGGATATTTTATTGTGATGTTAGAAGTAATTTAAAATATACTTATTAACACTAGCAGAAAAGTCTTTAGGTTTCATTATTTTCCATTGTAGACGTACAGTAGATTATTCAACATCCTGCAGAGTTAACAGAATTCTTTGTCTATTGTGGGACTACAGGTTTCATGCTCCAGTTTCTATCACTAAGAGTTCTGTGTGATGCCTTGATCCAAAAGTACAGATAATTAAAAGGAGTCACCCACCCCTGTCACATATGCCATGTTGAATTTCATAATTCTACAGTGCCCTTAGGCACACAGCAGGGCTTACTCTTCAAAACCCCATGTACTCTATGTTATTACTTATCTAATAAGTAACATCAGTGTTGAATTCTGCTCCAGGCTGCTTTACATCAGAAAGCTACCATTTCAACACAATGGAAAAGCAGCATATCCTGAGTTAAAAATAATAGCTCCTAAGTAAGGTAGCTATTTCCTTCATCTTTTCTCATGCAAACAACAGTAGGCATGATGTGATGGTGCTGTTATTACTGTTCTTTGTGCTGCTGTAAAAATATGTAGATACTTAGAAAAGAATTATTGAAATATAAGTAGTAATAAAATAGTGTCGAGGCTTCAATGGGAATTCAAAGGATTTCTGTGTCTCAAGGAGACGTGAGCAGTTGTTGGTTGCTAGAAAGATATTTATTGCATGAAAGCATCAGTCTCGAAGGTAAAGTGTTCAGAGAGATAAAGTCCTTGCTAAAAGCTTTTGGAATAAAGTCCTGAATTCTGAGCATTCTCTGGTATGAAATCCCGATGTTCCGGGCAGCAGCAGCTTCCTGGTGTAGAGTTCCGTTGTCCCAGACCACAGAAGCAGCTGCAGTAGTTCTTGGTTCTTCTTCTTCGTGGTGATGATGATGCTGCTGCTGTTGCCCTTCTTCAGGGGTGTGTGGTGCTGCTGTGTGTGTGTTACTTCAGACTTGTGAGTGAGATCCCCAATACAGGCGATTAAATTCATAAATCATCCAATCAGCTAAAAACACGATTCTAAAACAAAACTTTCTACACCAACCCAAGCTCAATTCTAACATGAGAAGGCAGTGTCAGTCCTTACCTAAATCTTACCTGTAGAGTATCATCAGTTTACATATATAGTTCTATCTATGTAGAAAAGTAAGCTATATTTTCATTATGTCCAGAGCTAAGTTGAACATGTGAAGGGAATCACTGAACTTTAAACTGGGCAATAAGGCTTTTCACTAGCTAACACAGCCTCTTAAGGCATTAAGCTGTATTAGAATTTACTTAAAACTAAAACCTACACTCTTACTTCATGTCTATGTGGTTTAATATATTTTAACTCTTTTCTCTCTCTGAGGGATCCCAACAAAATAGTACATTTTTTCACTTCTCAAACCAGAACTTGAAGTTCTCTTCCAGAAGGTTAATGATGCATGTTTGAGAATTAAATGCTGGAATGAGGTCTGAAATATACAAAAAGGTTAGAAAAACTAAATAAAAAAATCCCTTATTTATCACAGCTCTCATTTAACCAAACATTAAGCCTATGACTTAATAGGTTTCTAGGAATCCAAAGAGTTTTGCAAAATCATCTAGGATTAGAGATAAAAGACTGTTCAGTTTCCAGATCTCAATTCCTTGAAAGAGTTTTTGCTTACTTCTAAGACAGAAATTGGACTAATTTAACACAACCCTGAAATGATTTGAAGATTTCTGGAAACCTAAAGTTCAACTTTGAGCCACGGATAGAATTCTAAAGCCTTTGACAACTAGATGACCAAAACCAAATTAAGTCTCTGTCATGTAAACACCTTGATCATGCCTGGGTTGCAGGTAAAATATATACAAATATGCTGACTCCTATCTTAATGTGTTTTATAAACTGATTTATATTTGAGTGGTAAAGAAGGCACAAAGTAGCCATGATCCATATCACTAGAACCCGTGCCCACTGCAGGACAGGTCTATCCATTCTTCTCCTGATAACATATTACAGAAAGCTGTTGTACTACCCTTCACCTCCCGCGCTAGTTTCAACTCAAACTGAGTTTTGGCTTTCCTCCATCCATGCCTACAAGGGAAATGCCTTTGCATTCCTCCCATGTAGCCTATCCCCACTTCTGTCATCTGTGCACTTCCTTTTTGTAGTTGAGCTCAGTCAGGACCTCAGTCTTTATCTATGTTGACCTTTTCAGACTTGCCTGACAAGAAGAGACTATTCTTGTGCCCTGAGGAGGTTGTCTTTGAAGATCAAACAGCACCTGTATTCAGCAAATGTTCATCTAAAAATACAAAATGTTTGACTTAAAATAGAAAATTTAACATATTTTTTTTCTATGTCAGTTGTCAGGATTTTTTTGCTGGACACTTCATACCTTGCTATCTAATATAATTTTCCAAGATGTCAGTAGATATCTAAATACTTGAATATCTGAAAACATTGTCTTCAGCCTTCTCTTCTATATTCCTGCTTTCCAAGCAGGGGAGTATGATGATCTTTTTTCGGTAAAGAAGTACACATACATACTAAGAATGGTGGACAGATTATATTACTACTTGTGTGTAGCTTTAGTCTCATACTCTAAAATCCAGTTCTTAATTGTAAACTGTGTCTCCAGTTAACCAATAAATGTATGACTAATTGTTGTGCAAATGAAAACATTTAAATGTTAAAATGTTTCTAGATCCCAACTTTAAATTTCTTTTTTTTTCTTATGAGGTAATCAAACTTAAAATCTATTCTTCCAATAGAGAAAGAAAAAACAATGGTAAAAACCTGGAAATCTTACCTAGGATTAAAAGCCAATTACAGATTCTTGTCCTTCTTACATTATGAGAAAGTTATGGGCAAATTTAGAATCACAGCACAGCAGCAAGCTGTGAATGATATATGAAACGAAACAGTCCTGCTGATTATACTGCTGTGCTGTTTGCTATGACCCGTAGACATTCAGGTGAACAATATTCATATTGTGGACAGAAGAATAGCCATGCAATGTAAGACTTCAAAAGTATATGTGAGAGAATTTTAAACATTCAGTGTATATTCTGTTTTCCTCTTCATATTCTTTCCTTTAAAACCCTATTCCCAGACTAAAGGCCATGAAGAAAAAAGTAAGAGCTTATTCTCCAAAAGAAGCTACTTAGCATGGTAAAGACCCAATGCAAGTTAAAACATTTTTCCCTTTCTCATCCCTAAGCAAGGCATAAAATTTTGTTTCATGTGTGGAGATGAATGGAAACAGCTTGCAAATGGAAAGCAAAATAGTTTACAAATGGTTTTATTTGCCTAAATTTGAAGGCTCTTATCACAGAGACCTTATGGATACTATCAAATACTCACAGGCTTGTCTTGTGTTATCCAATGGGCTGGACTTTTGTTCTATTGCTAAGTGAAGCATAAGGAGTTACTTCCTGATTGTGCAGTATCAATTAAAGAATAATGAAACCTACAGATATGCAGTGCTCACCAGTAAACAAATAATCTCACAGAAACTACAGAATATGTGCTAATTTTACTTATGATATATATTTAGCATACTAAATGCTAAATATATATCATGCTAGTAAAGTGAATTTTAAACTTCTGCTTAATAAATAACTTCTTTATAATTCTTTTAAAATTTCCATCTCTCTAGGTAAGAATTTTCAGGTAGTGCAGACATATTACCAGGTAGCAAATACATATCTCTCCCTAATCTCTGGATCTGCTCAATTGTTGCATTCCAACAGCAGTATTCCTTTCAGTGGAAAAATAATTTTAATTTGTGGGGATTTTCCTGATTTATTTAAGGTTTTTTTTAAAAATAGAAGTATGTGCATGGGTTCAGAAAGCAGTGTCATGACACAGCCATGCTGACAGAGCTCAGGGTGCCATGTTGACAGTGATGAGACATGGAAACTGCAGTTATTGGATGGGTAGACAGTAGAGATTGCTGACGCGACGTCTAGTACAGTGAAAATTTGTGGGTTTTCAGTTGGGGTAAACTTTTAAATTGTAAATGAGTAAAAAAAGATAAGTCAATTCAGAAAAATATTCTACAAAATATAATAGGCTTCAAAGCTGTACTTTATATGACCTCTTTAGTATTTTCTTTAGTAAAAGCTTGGGATATACATAATTCATCTGCTGCTTGATAAGATCTTCATGAAGATTTCAATGTTCTTCCATCCCAGAGATTTCAGAAGTAGATTATTTAGTAATCTGTCTGACAGGTATTACAAGTAGCAATTGCTGCAAGATTAGAGAGGCTTTATCAGTGAGGTAGCCTATGGTTAAGTTTATACTTGTCTTTTAGACACTTTCAAATCCCTCACAGTTATAGTAAGGAATCTGGCCTCCCCTTTAACTAAAATTATGGAACAGATCTTTAGGTTTACGCTTTTTGAACACGAGTCATTAAAAGGGGACACTTGTAATGGCAGAAACCGTAGGGGAGCAATGGCAGATCATTATTCCCTGTGCTAGGGCGCCGTGGGGACTGTGGATCCCCAGGCACCAGAGGCAGGGAGTGATGGGCAATCCACCAGGGCAGGCAGGGAATTGCCTCACAGCCAGAGCCCACCCTGCCATCAGTCAGGGAGCAGGGCGGGCCTGGGGAGCCTTGGGCACCGTGGGGCACCTCTGCAGGGATGGACTGGAGCTGGGACACAGCTGCAGCTGGATCAGAACATCACCCTGTGAGTGAGGATCAGTCAGGCCTGGGAAGGGGAACCAGAGGCAGACACAGCCTTGAGGTAGCCAGGAGCCTCTACATTAGTGTTTCAGCTTATTTTTAATGAGAAATGTGCTTTTGAATTGACTTGTTTCTGCTCTGATTCTGATTATGCTTTCAAATCACTATTACTCGGTTTCTTTTTTTGAATGAATTTATTTAGAAAGATGCTCTCCAGGATCACACTGAATATTCTCTCATTGCCATTGGTTATCATGCTCAAGTTGCCAAAGTAGAATTAGTTCAGAGTTAAATTTCCTGTCTTCTCAATACAGTTCCCCTGCATGGATACTTAAATCCATTTTGCTATTTTTCACTTGTAACATGCACGTATACCTAGGCTGGATTTAATTTCTGGGAATATGGGTGTCCCGCAGTGAGCATAGAATGCATTCAGCAATCTAAGTCAAGCATAGTTTTGCTAATTAAATTCCTTCTTATGGCATTGAGAAAGCAAAAAAAGCCCATTAATTTTTTAGTAGTTACTAAAAAATTACTAGCACTAATTTAGTAGTTTAGTAGTTACTACTGCTACTAGTATTAGCATTACTAGTAAATTGTGGTCTGTTTCTAGTGCTTTCTGACAAACACTTTTTTAAGGAACTGAAGTGAAGCAATTACCATGAGAGTTCTTATCTGTCTAATTATCAAATGGCCAGCACACAAAGTAACATGAAAAGGATCCAAAGTTCTCATGCTTTTTTACCTGAAACCTTACACAACTTATTTCAAATTACACCTTTTCATTGCACAGACTACAGACTTGACACAGACCTCTACTTTTTGGAGAAGTGTTTCAGCTTCTGTGAAGTAAACAGTTCAAAACAGAGACAGACTGTTGCTATTCAAAGAGTGTAGCATGATATCATATCTGAGATTTCATATCCTTCTTCACTTTGTTGACTCAGCTCTCATACATTTTCTTCCATGGCTGGCTTAGTCATTGCTTCTATTTTTTTTGCTGGTCTCAGCAAATGAATGGCTCTCATTTGAGAGCTCCATTCATACTCAACAGATAGCAGAGAACCCGAACAGACTAATACTGTCTTGCAGTGTGTCACTGTCATAATAATTTCAAATTGTGTGAAAGTTAGTGTCATGTCGTACCTAAATGATAAAATGACACCAGATATGTCTTTTGCAACAATACTTAATGTCCAGCCCACTGTGGATTGGCTCCTCTGGTGACATATAAAAATATCTCAACTACTTATTCTCATCTGAAAATCCTAATAAGTACCTTACATTTCTGATGATTACAGGATATATGTGTAAAGAAACATCAATTTCTATTAAGATATCAGAATCTGTTTGTCTGTTCATGTATTTTTTTTCTTGCACAGTTATATATAATTAATCTTCAAAGCCCGTAATTAAATCTAGATCTAATGTACTTGCCTGATTTTAAACTTTAAATGGACCATTGATTTAAGAAGTCACTAAAGTCTTTGTTGATAAACCTAGAATGGATACAGCAGTGAAGTAGTATCAGTGGAGCCATGTATGACCAACTTTAAACATGAGTCACTGACAGAAGTAGAAATTCCTTCACTTCAGTCAAGATAGATTTGGCTCTTGCATTTTCCATCATTATATGGCCTGAAGAATTGTGCATGAAACCTTCATTATCATGATAGAAATTGAATGGCATTGCCAATTATTTAAGCTGGAATAATTTAGGAGTTGACTGAGCAGAAGCTAGAATGAACAGAGCCAAAAAGCATTACTTAAGAAACAAAAGCAGGGTCTCCAGCAGAGTTATTTAAATATTTTCATGTCTTATTACCAAAAGTAGAACAATTCACAGAGGATGGACTTGGATTTTTTCATTGACATTTGCTTCAAATTTTCATTGATATCCTAAAATACACCAAAAATTTCAAATCCCAATGCTATTAGGCATCAATTATGTGAGACTTGAATAAGAATGAAAGTAAAAGGGTGAGCACAAGAAGTGAGAGATTTTTTAAAAGATACAGTTTTTCATTGTATTTTGTGAACAAGACTGGATTTATTGACTAAAAAAAGTGCAAAAAACCAGCATTATCTGCTACAGGGTTTTCTTGTTGGCAAATTTAACAGTGACTACTTTGTCCTGTATAAAAAAAATAATAACTTATGGTTAACTTCCGCAAAGTTTTATTGTTCACAGAAATAAACTATTACGTTGATAATGCAATTCAGCGAAATAGCTATTTCAACTGATGTCTTCAAAAGCATTTATATTATACATACTCTATTTTCCATTTTTTTCTGGTGGTTTGAAACAAGTCATTGTCCCTGCTCATGGCAATGGGTTTGGAAGTAGATGATCTTTCTGGTTTCTTCTAACCAATCCCATTCTATAGTTTTATGATTGTTAGACTGACTGCTTGTGTCATTATTAATTATGAATTACGCAAAATTCTGTGTGTAGATGTAGTGTGGTTTAAAACTGGAAGGACTTCAGTTTTTGTCTTACATTTTCCTTAGCAAGAATACTTCAGGTTGGTTTGGTTTGGGGTTTTCTTTTTGGTGAGAACTGCTTATTGAACTAATGCTGCTGTTACTAAGTTGGTGCAGCGTCTTTCTTTAGCACCTAATCTGGGAACAGATATGTAGGTAGCTGAAAGTACCTACACTTTTTCAGATCTCCTCTCAGTCTTCTAGTGATTGGAGGATATTATATGTCATATATATCTTCCAGGATCTATTGGGCCTGCAAAATCACTATAAGGATCTAAATGGCACTTAATTTAATTTTTTTCTCATATCTTATCTTTATATTCTGTTAATGAGACATGTACAAAAACTACAACAAAGCAATAAGAGGTGCAGATAGGCTGATACCACTGCATAGAACGGTGACTGATAATGCCATGTGCTTTGATGTAACTCAGACTTTACACATATATATTATTATATTTTACTTGTATTCTAGTGCCAGACATGGACAAGAATAAGAAAATACATTCAAGATGTTGGGAACCATATTTTTCACTTAATATTTTATTTAGAATAATTATGCATAATAATGGTGAATGCAAAAAACCACTGCACATCATCATTATCATCATGTTTATTTTTCCTTTAGACACTGAATATGGCTGAGTATGAAACATGCAAAATACATACAATCTTGTTTTTAGGACTCTGAGTCTACTGGTTTTTTTACTGGTATAATCTTTTAGAGTTTAATAACCCTTATTAATAGGGGAATTGAGTAATTACCCTTATGTTAAAGAATGCAACTACATTCAAGGTAAAATTTGAATCTATTCAAAGTTTTCACATTTTGTTATATCTCTGAATCAAATAATCAAGTACTCTGTAAAAGTTCTCCTCAATAAACTGATTCCACTGAGTTTAATTAGCCTCCCAGTCTGAATGTTGTTTTCTGTGCTTTAGATGCTTAAGTGTCCTTTCTTCAGTTCGTGCTTGATTAGTTTGGTAATAAACATGCATTTGACTTCAAGATTTAGTTCCTATTACCAGTGTTCATGGCCAATAAAGTGTCTGTTAATGAATATTGTATTCAGAAGTGTGCATGTGCACCTGAAATAAATAAATACTCAAAAATGTTGGATGCTGGAGCGGCAGGTCATATATGACATGTTGAATTACATAACTTTATCATGTCTGTAGGCATGCAGTAATGTTGACTTTTTCAACAACCCATGTGTCTCTTTTACTGCTCATCTAATAAATAAGTGCTAAAATACTGCTTCAGGCTTGTTTGCATGACAGTTGACATTTCAAAATATGGAAAAAATGACATATCTTGAGTAAACGCTTCTAAATAAGTTGTCTTTTTCCAACATGCTTTTTTTTTCCCATATAAGCAGCTGTAAGAATGCAGCTGTGCTTCTGTCATTACTGGCATTTGAAAAAATGTTTCTTTAAAAGCGGAAATTGAAACAAGATTACATGAAGTGTTACATCAATGTGTTTTATAGCTAAGAACACAAAACTTGACATTTACACTGTTTAGGTTTGATAAGCAGAATAGAGAGAACTACACACTAAAAATATTCAGATTTTACATGATTACAGGCCAATACTTATCACTAAACAAGATTTTGCTTGGGTTTAACATTTTATTTGCTCTACAGGAGAAAAATCCCCCTTTTTTCAAACTGTATTTTTAAAATGAATGAACATTTTGCAAAGAACTGCTATATAACAAAGATTAAGTGAACTCACATTTCAGATAGAGCACAGTTTAAGAGACAAGAATTTATTTTTCTATATCTTATTTCAATTTGTTGTACATTTGAACTTACTAAAACAGTTACTTTTTTCAAAGGACATAGTTGACAAAATATCTACCTTTTCTTCTGCAGCTATTCTAATTTTTCTAGCCTAAACTTTGTTAATAATTTCTTAATATTTGCCTAAGTTGCATTCCATATACCAGTAACATGCAAAAGCTAATTGCAGCAAATGATCAGTACTTTCAGAATCAAAAAGATTTAATTGTGGTGAGTCTGGACAGAAAGTAAATATCTTCTGTCCTGGAGAATTCAGTAAGTGTATTTTGGCTCACATCTTATGTTCTCTAGCTTAAACCTGGGCAAGAAAGAAATCTCATCTTGCTGACATGACAGGAGCTCCTGTTCTGCACTGACATTAATCCAAAAATTGTGAAAATGTTCACAAAAATGAGATCCACATCCAAAATAATCTTACAGCACTTTATTTGGCTATTAGCAATCTGTGTTCAAGACCATGGCCTCAATCAGGACTATTATTATCATTATCATTATTAATATTTTAATATTATGATCATTATTCTTTCACTTTACATCTCTGACTTCTTTTTTCTTCTCTACAACTCTCTTCCAGTGTCCTTCACTAGAAATTGTATTATTAATGTGACAAATGTTTTCATGTGTTCAGGAAGAAAAGCATCCATCTATATCAAGTAATGATAAGCCATTTCACCAGACTGTTCTTGAATGGTTTATCCTACCTTATCTCACATGCCAGCTTTCCTTGTTTCATGGGATAAGTTTTTCAGGTTTTATGTTGCTTTCTTATAATTGTTATTTACTTGCTTTTCCAGAGGAAATCATTATCATCATAGAGGGTGACATCTCACATTAATGCTAAGGTTTAAGGCTTAGCACCTAAGCAGCATGTTTCAGAATATCCCTTCTCAGATTGAAAGGGGAAATTTGGAAATCTACTGATTTCCAAATAATAGTTGTTCAATTCTTAATTTACATTTGTACTATATATAATGATTTCAGGATTTAGTCTGTCACCAAAAACCTGCTATGCCCAACAGACTAAACAGCATCTACAAGTTCTTGCACCACTGCTAACTCCACAATTAATTTTTTTTAATATTGTGCACGTCTTTTCTCCCTTTCCTTGTTCTCTGAATGGGCACAAGAACAGACTACCACACTTGCTATTTGTTTTAGTGAGAAGTATGCCTGACTGTCTAAGGTTAATAGCTTAACCTTCTATTCAAATACAACACCATTTTTGGAGGTGTTCTAAATGATGTTTGCCCAAGAGAAAATGTTTTATTATTGAGTCCAAGTAACCAACATGTTTTTGAAGTGTTGAAATTTTCCCTGAAAAACTGTTTTTTGAATCATGTTAGCAAACATATTTTTCCAATATATCCTGGTTTTGTTCTTCAAAATTTGCCAGAAAAGCACATTTTTAATAGAGGTAAATTAAGTATTTGGAAAAGGTTTGGATAATGGAGGCAAACAATGGAGTTATCATTTTAAAATGTATGAGTATCGTGATATTATACAATGATTATTTAGACTAAATATTACCAATCCTTTCTTCATATCCTGAATTTCTCAACAGAACTTTAGGTAGGTTTACTTAACTTTCAGGCTGCTCTCAAGTAGAATAATTTTTATTTGTGGTTGTGATATTTTGTAGGTTTTTTTTGTTTGTTTCATTTTGGTCCCTTTTAAAACTTGAAGAAGTGTTAACAGCTCCCTTTGGAAGAAGACATGGCATTAAAAACTCTGGTTTTGGCATGTGTGTGTGTGGTTTCTTAGGGTTTTGGTTTTGGTCAATATCTACTTCCTTCTGTGTATGATTCTGAGTAAAAATATAATTTACCGTTTGAAAATATGATTGAACCTATTCATTGGTTTATGCTGCTATTTTTAGCCCCCAGGGACAGAAATACTAAGCAATTTCTTAAAATGACTAAAAATAATTGAGAATAAACAAATGAGTGCGACTGTCATGTACCTCTTCCCTTACCGCTAAGACAAAATATCCTACAACAGCAACTGAAAATTCAGTTCTTAAATGGAAACACAAGCATAATATTTCTTTGCAGTAATAAAAATCGAGCATTGCATGATTCTGCAAAGTGATTTATTTGACTTCTGGAATTAAGTTCTGCTAATATGGAGTTGGAAACAAGTAGTGAAAACAATCTGCTTTTTTATTGTCTTTATCTGATACTGTCTCTATCTCAGACAAAAAAATAAATAAGCACTAAATGGAAACTGCTCAGTTTTGACATTGCTAGTGGATGTATCAGCAAAGCTGCAGGCCTATGACAACAAATTGATGATACCACTGAGAGGAAGGAATTCATTCACCACAAAACTGGCATTTCTTGAGAGGACTGTAAGAGACAACAGAACACAAGATGGAGGACAACATCAGTGTCATTAACTAAATTTTGACTGGAGCAAAAGCGTTCATTGAGAACTATTGTTTTGAAATTAATATGATTTTAAAAAAATGCAAAAACTTTTCAGATGTAAATGAGAAAGAGGGCTGTAAACTTTGGTTGTTCTCTTTAGAAATCATTCCAGAGGTCTCTTAATACCACTTAAATAATCTGAATTTATGGTCAGAGTTATAAATTGCCACATGTCCCACCATGGTACTGTAGGTTAACTTCAAACAATGGTGGCTTGCAATTGTGGAATGGAATGAACTCTTAAAGAAGATGTCTTGTTAAGTAAATTCAGCTACAGTGGACTTTCAAAAATAAGGGAAACACCAATAGAAAACAATAACTCTAAAAGTTTGTTTTCCTATTTAATTATGGATCAAATTTGAGATTGATAGACCATTTCTTTACATGCTGTGTCAGGTCAGTTGGCACAGAAGTATCCCTATGTTTTGACTATTGCTCTTTAGAGAATCATTTCTGAAAACAGAAGTAATCCTTTCCAAATATAATTCTGTTAACTGTTGAAAAAATGGAAAAGAAGATCCTGAAACAAGCAACAAAAGCTCAAAAAGGGAATGTCAAATCCAATATCTAACTGGGAAAAGGTTTCTGCATTTTTTATCAATACAATGATTGTAAAAGTCATTAAAAATTATCTAAAAATCTAATAAACATCATGGAAGTAAAAGGGGAAATTTCATTGTCAGTCTTTCAAGCTCTGCCAAAGAAGACCTGCCAAAGAATGATTATGTATTTCTTTAAAAAAATGTGTCATTTCTTTAAAAACAACCTGTCACATGGGTTAATATAATTTTGAAAAGTTCCTTGTTTTTTAGACAAGTAATAAAATGTCACTTCTAACAACAAGTTTTTCAGAATTTAAAAAAACTCCAAATTTAAAAGGCTAACACATTCTTTAAAGTCTCAGTAGCCACTAGTAGTTGCATGCCTATGAGCATACAGGAAATCTTCAGCATTTAGACCATTATGAAAACATGATTAAATGTTGATTAAAAGATAATACAATCAGGATTAAATTTGTTATTTTGAGTCTAGGAACTCCTCTGTTGAAATCATTACTAGTTCCCTGGAGAAAAGCAAAGTAAGATATGGTTCTTTGTAGTTAAAACACATTTTTGTGATTTTTCACTTGTAATTATAAATATAGCTTGACAAAAATACAGCTGTTTAATGCCTGAAAAAACAAGAACAAAAAAAATCCTGAAGCTTACATTTCTTTTGGGGGATAATTTTTATGGATTTTATCTACCAAGGAATCATTAATCTTCAAATCAAGGTACTGTGATAACTTATTAAGATTTCCATAAAGTGTTTTTAAAATTTTCCCAAAAGAATGAAGTTATTTTTATAAATTTGATTTCTGCTAATTGCCTTCAGTCATTCCTTTTACCTACAGTCCATGTGCCCACTTCTTTCATGCTATTTAAATAACATTTAAATCTATTGATAGAGTCAAGGGATTTGAAATTAAAACTCTGCCTGATTACTCTGTTTATTTGCCCAAGTGGATAGTGCCAATCTCTGTATTGTATATATACGTTAAATAATAGCACTTATTAAGTCTGAAGATGACTTGTCAAAGCAGGAAAAATTCATATAATTAAAAGAATCATATAGGATTTAATTATCAAATTAACACATCATCAGGATATTGATTCTTAAAGGTTTTAACAAAATATCATTTCTTTACCCTTTCAGCTAAAAGATAAACAAAGTTTAAAAAAACAAAACAAACTAAAAAAAAACCAAAACAACAGAAAAAACAAAGAAACAAAACAAAACAAAAACCCAACAAAGCTCCCAAACCCCTAGAAATGCAAGAATATGGTTTCCTTTTTCGAAAAATTCTGAAATTGTATAGTATCTGGCAAGTCTAGAAAAATATTTATATCAATTTTTTTTAGTTACTTAATATGAAAGCAGTGGTAACCAATCCCTGCAGTATGATGATTATATATGCAAGATAATAAGAAAAGGTAAGGGGAGAAGCAACCAAAAAATGCCTGCATTTATTTTGTCCTAAAATACTCATAATTCCTAATGAGCATTTTTCATGCATTTTTTCATGAAACTTACATGCTTTGCTAGCTTTCCATTTCAATAGAATGATGGTAGTTTGAATGACAGTACTTATTAAACTGACTAATATTTAGCCAACTTGATAATCATAGACTACATTGTCTTGATTCATTGTATTCAGGCAGTTAAAGAAAAAAAGGAAAGAAACCCTTTGATCATATGCATTTCACTCTTAAGTAAGATAAAAGAGAAGAATATACTTAAACAGTTATTACAGTGCAATCAGCTCATTGTTAATAACCACACTTACCTTGGGATGTGAACAAACCTAAAATTAGTTTTCACTTATGAATTTCTGAGAAGAGTCAGGGAAATAACGTGAGAAACTGAAAAGGATCACAATGTAATTAGAAACATTAAGATAAATTTAATATTTATTGAAAATTTCACAATATATTTTTTCTTGGCTTATGTCATTCAGTTGTCTTAACTGAAATAATATAAAAGAGAAGGCAGGTATATGGAATTACTTCATCTTTTATTTCTAGTTCCGAAGCATAATATTAAGAAACTTTTTTTACCTATCTTGACAAATCTCATCAATTTGATCAGAAGTCCAGTACCTGATATAATTTTTTTGCCCCTATAAATCCACTCTTCACCCACTGCTCCATTTTCTGAGGACCATTAAGATAAGGTAAGAAGTTCCTAGGACAGCACCTTCTTCCTTTGTCAACCTTAAAACAATGGAATTATTTCATAATTCCTGGAATAATAATTAAAACAAAATAATATCCTCTATTCCTTTGACACTGTATGGTCTAGCTTCTGCCTTGTTACCTGTTTTGACCACTAACACTAGGGTAATTTGGGTTTTCCTTTCATTCTCTGTATAAAATACAAAATCTTGCCGCTTTGAGAGAAAGTTGATGGTCATATGAAGCAGATTTTATATTGTATAATGAACAAACACCTTCAGTATTGAGTGCAAAATTTATCTGCAACTTTTCAGTTTGGATTACATACAACACCCACAGGCAAAACGTTTTTTCTTAACTAAAAGAGTCTTAAGCATTTAAACTGGAAGCATGAACAATTAGTCAACCAGTTGCCAAATATAAACTTTCCTCCTTTCCCTCCAATTCCAAGAAAATATTCAAGCCACATCCAACAGCTCAGCAGTTGCCTTTGGCCTCATGTCACCCCAGCCCAGCTGACTCTCCTTCAGTAAAATGCCCCTGGCATCTCCCAAACAAGATGAAAATGCATTTTTTTCAGCCTGAATTGAACATGTAGTCACCATTTTAGACATTTCAATATAAAAATGTAAATATTTATGCAATTTGAAGGAAGGAACTTTATAGCACTCATTTTGTTTACAATAAGTATATTTCCTTTTTTATTCAGTTTTGTTACTGGTATTCATTGCCATCATCCTTACAGTTTATGCTTCAGAATTCTACATTTTAGTATCTCACTCCCCCTCCTACGCATATCTTTAGAATTAAGAAATTTTCAAACTTTGTTTCTTCATTTTTTTTTTAATTATTTCATGTTCTTACCTAATATGGTCTATTCTTTTCGGAATAAATTTTCTCATAATTCAGGTAGTCAAACTACAAAATCTGAATTCTTAACTCTTATGAAGAAGTAGAATTATGTTTTTATTGACAGAATCAAATATTTTATATTGCTTATTTCTGTAAAGTTATTACAGTATACACAATCCTCAAAAGCTTTACCTCCTCCTTTTCAGAAAATCTTCACTTCTGAAAAGTTAGTAAACTCAGTAAAACAAGGAAACTAGAAGCATATAAACTATTCATTCTGTTCTATTTTATGTCTAGTAATTTTAAATAGGTAATCCATTATATTAAAAACCAAAGTATTTTTGGTGCATAGCATAATACATTATCTCTCCAGACAAAAACCTTAACAATTTTACTGCTTTTCTTTGTTTTTCTGGTTTTTTTGTTGTTGCTGGGTGGAAGATAATACCAATTTATATATTAAATTATTTTTTTTTGCTAGCAAAATTCACCAGTCTTAACTTGTAAGGATTGTCTCATGTAATTTCTATCGCTTCCCAAATTTCACACAAAAAATGCCTAAGTTTCACCAGGATTTCTGGAATTCTTAAAAATATTAAAGTAGATCTTATTTTATTTGAATTAAATGAATGCATAGGCTTTGAAGAAATAAAAATATTTTCTAATCTGTCACATGTAAATTTTTATTTGAAGGAAAAAAGAAAGTTTATATATTATTTTAACAGTTAAATACCTTATTTCTTGAAACAACTGCTTTATTTCAAAGTGGTCAAAACAAAGAAATAAGATAACAAAATCTTTAAAATAGAAAATTCCTCTTATAGTTTTCATTTAATTGTAAAGCAGGAGAAATGACAGAATTATAAATACATTGGCTTGGAAGAGAATTGAATGATCATCTATTTCCAACTCCCCTGCCATAGGCAGGGACATCTTCCCTAGACCAGGTGGATCGAAGCCCCATCCAACATGGCCTTGAACACTTCTGGGGGCAGGATATCTGCAGATTCTCTGGGAAACTTATTCCAGGGCCTCATCACCCTGCAAAAGTGAAGGATTTCCTCCTAATATCTCATCTAAACCTGTCCTTTTTCCATTTAATGCCATTACCCCATACCTTATAACTAGATGCCCTAATAGAGTCCCTCCTCACCTTTAGTTACTGGAGGGCTCATCTAAGGTATCCCAGGGGCTGTCTCTTCTCCCTGCCAAACAACTCCAACTCTCTCAGCCTGACTTCATCATTAGCCTCCTTTTACTGCAAAACTGCCTTTCCAAACACAAGCCTCAAGTGTTCAGTTTGCTGTGTAGCATTTGAAGACACAGCTTTCATAAGACCATTGTAACTGCACACATAAATACCACCTCCTGGAGTTGGGAAGAGATGCATTATGGTAGCCAATAAACTGATTCCTCACCATTAAGAAATACTGTACCACTTCATAGACCCTCCCAAAATGCTGCTGTACAGAATAAAATCTGAAGTCCTTAAAACTTTTTGCAAGTGTGTGTTTAGAAAGAATGTCTAAGGTTAGTATGTTCTTTGTACTACAAGCAATTTCAGCACTGAATGAATTTCAGAAAATTTCTATACTAAAAAGGGCATGTACAATTTACAAATGGAAATAACATGTTAAAGCTTTTGTGCAGCACCTCAATATGCAAATTACAGGACCATTATGGCTTATACACTTCTCCATGTTACCAAGAGAACCCTATGGATATTCTATTATCCTCCGCACATCTTTCACTATATTTTTCTGACATGAATTTTGCCTTTTAATTTTCTATTTTTGTTTCCTAATATGTTCATTTTCAAATTTTTTCAAGTGAATTAAAAGAGTAAAAGAACAGACATATTCTATGAGCTACCTTTTTTAATTCTAATTACTCCTTAATTGCTTATATTGCAAAACCAGCATATTTATAGCATGTTTTGGATTTTTTCTTGTCATTCTACTATATGTGTTTATGTTGCATGCTAATTCCTGTGTTTTAACTTTTTAAATTATATTTTGAAGTGACTGAGTCATAGCTGAGTCATTAAGGAAGAAGAGCATGAGAAATTTCATCTTGTTTATAACAAACATTACAATATAGCAAAACTTTTTAAAAATAAAATTGCAAAGACGAAAAATAGAAATTTTGGCTGGTAAATAAACATCATGCAAACATATGAAATGATTAAAGATAAAAAGAATATGGTCTTTCATGCCACTTCTAGACTTCTGTTCTATTTCAGAACATAGACAGTCACACTCTGTGATTTTATTCTAAAAATACAAATGCCTATATTCCCTTCAGCAAAACTATACTCTTTCCTCTTCAAACACCTGAAAGTTTTATTCTGTACAAAAAAAGACAAATGAAACTCACTAACTTAAATAACAATTAATTATTGAAGCACTTAAATGGTTAGATGTTATTACTCCTTGGACATGATAGAATATTCTAAGCATAGGAGGCTCTCGTTTCTTTGGCCTTAACTTTCCTCAGTTTGATTTTAGGCTGATTTTCCATACTATGATCTTTGCATGTCTGAGACAAAAACTCTGATATTGGTAATTTAGGAAAAAAACCACAACCCAATAACTCTGATATTGATAATTTAGGAAAAAAAACCACAAACAAAATGTGTTTTAAAATAATGCTGACAAATTCCTTTATTCATTATTTTGTGATTATTTAGCATAATGTATGACATTAAAAAAAAACCTGAGGTTTTTTTTTGTGCCTCTGCTTTCGAGAGACATCAATGTTATTTATATCAAAAACTATTTTTAAAAGTTTTCCCCAATTCTGGAAATTTATAATAGCAGGAACAATAATGACAATACAAGTGCAAAAAGGGCTCCTTATTTTTCAACCCTTATTTATTTCCCAAAATTTTTATTATATGCCCCATTTAGGATTGCTACAACTCAATCTTATACTTGATTCTTAAACCATTATACTAAGTTATAAGTATTCTATAAGTGCATATCATCCATATGCTATCCCTAAAGCTAGTTTTTGGGCCACATAAAGAAAATCCTTCAGTGTCCCAGTGAGTCTTACAGTCTGCTTTACAAGCCAGTACAATTTCATA
>VWYI01025299.1:680638-717649 GCA_013399455.1 Anthoscopus minutus | reverse complement strand
GGTTATCCATGGTTATCCATGGTTATCCACACGTGGCTATCCGTGCACACGGTTACCTGTGCACATGCAAACTGCCTGCCCCAGTCCCTGTGTGCTCTCTTTGTGCTCTGGCACCATTTCATTTGGCTGTATGTCCATTGCTCTGAGAAGTTTAGACCTGTGAGGTATAAAGGTGAAATGTGAATTAAGGTAATTCATGATTGGCTTCCTCCTAATACACCAGCCATGAAATATCTCTCCTTACTGATATTAGACAAGCTAATCTTTCAGGTTTGACCAAATATTGCCAGAATCATGCAAAAATTCTTCCCTGTTAGAGTGGTGAGGCCCTGGCACAGGTTGCCCAGAGAAGCTGTGGCTGCCGAATTGCTGGAAGCATCCAAGCCCAGGTTGGACAGGGCTTGGAGCAACTTGGGCTAGTGGAAAATGTCCTTGCCATGGCAGGAGTGGGATGGAATGGGCTTCAAGGTCCCTTACACCCAAACCATTCCAAGATTCTGTGGTTCTATGAAAAATCTTGACTCTAGAGCATCAGAATAGTCCTGCCCCAGGCTGGCTTTGCTGACAAGCAACATTTGCTCATTCTCTGGGTCTAAAAAAATGCAAAAAATAGGAATGCAAGGAAACACCTAAAGCACTTTAGAGAAGTTGCCCTTTTCTGTGGGGTGGGCTCAGCTTCTAATTGCCAAACTCCAACAGGGACTACGACACAGATCTGTTAACAATATCAGTTAGCCACTGGAAGAAATTCCCAAAAAAGCTGGTGAACTTGTCTCTGACTGCCTATGACTTGGACAGGGAGCTTGCCTGATGGGTGCTTTAATGAAACTTTGAGCATAAAGAATGAACATTATTACAGTGGGCTACACCGATGTTTGTGTCAAATGAATTAAAGAAAACATATCAGTGAACTCATGTGCAGACAAACACATGGTTTGAATATGATTCCATATATTACATTATTAAACATGCAGTTGCCATGGTGTTAGCAGTGATAAACAGCCATAGATTTTTATGGCAATACCTCATTAAGATTCACTTGGGGATTGGGGACAGGGTTGGATCTCCATGCTTGACTTTGCACAGTCCTCACTGTACCTGTGTTAATGCAGCATCTCCTCATTCTTCCTCCTTAACCACAGCGCTGGGCTCGGTCGGGTTGTTTTCATTCTTTCTCCATAACAATGAGATAAACAGAAAGAAAAAAACCTTGGGCTGAAGAATTTACCCACAAAGCTCTGCTTATCTGTTGTAATAATACCCCAAGACAGTCAGCTGTGTTGTGGCCTAGGGGGGATCAAGCAGGAAGACACAAAGTTCACCTCGAACCTTCCCAGTCTAAAGGACTCAGTGGTAAGGGAGGAAAATCATACAATTTGTTAGCAGTGATGATAAAATAATTAATAGACTTTGCAGGTCATTAAAGCCTTCTTTCTAAGTTCTTGATGATCATGACAAATAATCAGTTAAAGCCTTCTGAGTTTAGCAAGTGTTATTACCCCTGTTTTATGGATTAGGTGACTGAGGTAGAAAGGGATTAAATCCTCAGCCCTGTATCTTTCACTCAGGTCAGGGTCCTCCTTCCCCAAAACCTTGACTACCTGTGGATGTGCCAGCACACAACAAATGTAGGACTGGACAGTCTGGAAGGACTGGATTGGTCTCTTCTCATCTTGATGATTCAGTGATGTCACAAGAGCAGGTCCTGGGCATTTCTGAGAATGACACATGGGAGACAGTTGTTGGGAAGCTGAGCTGTCTGGAGTCTGTTCCTTTATCCATTAGTTAACACCTTGGTCAAGGTCAAGCAGGACCCATTGGGTCACTGTGGAGTGGCTTCGTTCCCAGCAAAGTCTTTGGCCTTGGGAGTGTGACTGCTTAGGAGTCTTGGGAATGGTCTGACTGGGAAGCTTCCTTAGCAGAGACCACAAAACTTAGAGAGGAGGTGAAATGTCCCACCAGAATTAGTGATTAGAAACTGAGGCTTCACCTCTCTTAAATCTTGAGACCTGGTGTAACCATGAAGGAAACTAGCCCTTCCTTGGGAGCTGCTGGGCAGTCCCTTCACTGAGCAGAAGGTGTGGATCCCACCTGTCAGCCCAGAGACAGCAGCTGGAAGAGAGTTGGTGGTGGTGATAGGGAATGGTGGGGAGTGTTTGAGAGGCTTGGAGACCAAAAGTGGGTGTTCCCTCTGGCTGCAGGGTGGCCAAGGCAGCCCAGTGTTGGGTGGTGAATGTATGTGCTGCGGTGGTGAGAGACAAGTCACCCGTGTACCCTTGGTCCTCTCCTGCTGTCACCAGTGACAAACAGATACTGTGCTGTGCTCGTGGCCATCCTTGCCTGACTCTGCATCCTGGGCTGGGCCAGGGGTGCCACCACCCTGCTGAGGGGCTCAGCTGGGACCTGAGAGCCCTGCCAGGCCCCTCACCTCCAGGACCCTGTGCTGCCAAGGCATCTCCTGTCCTGAGCTGCGTCTGCCTGCAGAGCCTCTCCCCTGCTGGGCTCCCCCAAACCACGGTGGGCCCAGCTGCTCCAGGGACTGAACCTGCTGACTGAACTCTTCACCACACAAGGTGGTTCAATACGTGCCTTGGTAGCAGATCCAGGAGATTTAGGGGAGACGTGGCAACTGCTGGACTTGGGAAAGATGCATTCATTGGAAGTGCCCAAAGGGTTTAGATTCCAAATGCAGTAGAAATAAGGTTTTGGGTGTTTTTTTTTCTCTTCCAACAGATGCTCTGTTTTCCATCCCCTTTTCTGTTTTCTAGCAGAAATTCTGCCTCCTCCTATATCTGGAACTGAAGGTCAGTGCTTGCCCTATTCCTGAAATACAGGCCATTTTCTTAGAAATCCTCAGTTTTCAAGACAAAGCACCTCTGCCCAGGTTTCCTGTCAGGCAAATGGTAAGGGAGAACACATAGTCTGTTTTGCAGTGAAAATTAGATTATTTTTATCTCTGAAGAGCTCTCATTAACACTTAATTTCTAGGTAAAGGAGCTACTTGTGTTTTCTTCCTTTCTCAACACTGGATGAGGAGTATTTCATAACTCTGCTCTGTAACGTGATCAAACCTGCAGGATCCACAACTCCTTTCATAACTCCTGTGCCAATCGCTTTGTCTGGGTTATAAATTCAAGCTGTTGCCACCAGCCTCCTTTTTTCTCTTCAATATTTTAATATTGAATCTAATATTTAACAAGCATTGAAATGATATAATTGCTATGGAATGTGTGACACAGGGCTGTGAATTGGGTTGAGGCTGCTAAAAATCCTTGTTTTTTGCAGAGGTTGATGTTGCTTTTGTGTTGGTTTGCTTTTAAACCAAACCAGAAACCACTCCGAGAGCACTAAAGGAAATCTAAGAGGCAAAATACTTTGCAGGTCTGGGTGCTAATAAACACAAGAACTCTGTTCTCAGTACACTTTAAAGAAAAACAAGATTAGGGTTTCTTTCCCAGCTGTCTCAGTTTGGAGGCCAGTTTTAAAAAAAGCACCTTCTGCCTTCCAAAACCAGAAGGCAGTTCCATTGGGGCAGCTCCTCTGTGCCGGCAGGGTGAGGGCCAGGAAGGGAAGCTGAGTTGGAGAAAGTGCTACTTAAAGTAAATGCTAATGATTTAAAATGTTATTCCTTCTGTGCTTTTAGAGACAAGGAAAAAAAAAGAGTAATAAAGGCTTCCAGCCTGTACCTCATCTCCAGTCACTCCTGTGAAATTCCCAAGAGAGCATCCAGGCTCCCCTCTCCCCCTCTTTAAAAATGGTGGACCTGGAACCACTTACAAGAGAGGCTTAATAAGAGGCAAATGTGTTTTATATTTTGTATCTTGTTAAGTGAAAAAAGATGGATTCTCACAAGTAGTCTCCTGGTGCAGATTTGAGTGGTCTGTGCATGCAAATGTTGTGATGCTTCGGCTGCCAGCATCCCACTCCAGTCCCCCTTGGCCACTTAAAATCCCACCCCCAGAGCGAGCTGAGATGAAATTGCTTCATTTGTTCAATGGATCTGCAGATCTGGGGAGCTTGTTTCTATCTGATTTGCTGATAATTTACTCCTCATTTGATTTTTTCCTTTTCCCCCCACCTCAGAAAAGAAACAGTGTCTCAGCTCACATCTCTTCCCTAAGGAGGGAGGAATTGTTTCACCGGGCCGAAAGGATGATTGAAAGCAACTGAAAAATATTAAAAAAGACCTACAAAAAGATGAAACATTTTTTAGAGGACGAGAAAACCCCTTTACATTTGAAAACTGATAGTATAATTTTTAATTTATGCTCCTAATTGCTGAAAAATCTGCTAGAAAAATCCACAGTGCCTTTGTGAAGGAGCGTGTTGAACAGCGAGACATGTTCCCCCTCAGATAATCATTTTTATGACCTTTTGGTGCAAGACAGTGCTGTGCTCACTGTCGGCTTTCACTAGTCAGTGGTGAGGAAACGCCTTCTAGTTGTCTTTGATCCAGAGATCTGGATTGCTAAACCTGATGGCCACAATTAAAGACAGTCCCACTGCAAACCTGACCTCTGCCTGCTCTCAACTTCATGTAAACTTTTCAATATGGATGTAATTTCGTATTAAATTACCCGTGCTTTATTGCTTTTTAGCACAGCACTGTCCTGTTGCCTTTGAAAAAATCTTAAAAGTAACAAAAAAGAAAACTTGCAGTGCATCTGCTCAATTATGTAATTACAGACTTGTTTCCCTGCATTTAGGAGCCTTTTTGGATGCATTGTCTGTTGGAAAGCTGTGATACTTGTGGCAGATTGGTTTGCTGTGTGCTTGGAGCACATCCAGAATAAAACATGGAGCTGCAGTTGAGGGTTTGCTGTCGTGAGGAGTTTGTGCTGACATGTGCCCTGTTTTCAGGGCAGTCCAATGGGCTGTAAGGTTTTTCCTCCAAACCCTAAACACGACATCAGCCTGTCATTTTCACTCTGTGGTCATGTGGACCTGTTTGAATGAGGGCTAAAACTCCTCAGCTTTAGGAGATCGTGGGAATCATACACAATGACTGGAAGGGACTAGGAGGCATCACTGAGTCCTCACCACTTCCAAACAGGAAAAATAGAAGTGGAATTTAGTGGCCAGGAGACTCTGGGCTCCTGTTAGGTCGTGCCAGCTGCTCCTGTGTTAGTGCCGGTGCCCCCAGTGAGCACAACTACTCAGGCACTAAAGTGAATAAATAACCAGATATCAAAACACGCCACCCAAGAGAGGCAAATGTGATTTATCAGAGACTTAAAATATAAAACTCTAAGGTTAAAAATCATTCAAAATGAATCTAACAGGTGCAGTAATAAAGGAAGAGTTAAAGGTGTTTGCAGCCTAATCTGGTTGTAGCTGTTGCCTTCTCTGCTGCTGCCTCGCTTTGATCCTCTTCTCCTTTAAGCGCAAATGCAGCTTTACCAAACTATTCATTTATTTATTGCTTTTTTGGGGCTAAAAAACTGCATTCACAGGAAAAAAAACACACACTGCATGGAATTCTAGCAATTGATGCAAAAGACCATCAGACAACTGATGGCAGCAGGTTTTACCTCTTGCCTGGCTATTTTGTGTATTTCTCAGTAAACTCTGACTGAATTCTAGTGCAGAGATGTGTGTCCCAGTGTCCCATCCCCATGCATGCACGTCGTGGCCCTTCCCACAGCATGTCTGGAGCAGTGGTGTGGGGTCAGGGTCGAGGCTGCTGTTGTCTCATGCCATGCCCTGAGGACAAGGGACATAAAGCGAATTTAATTGTCCCAAGCAGCTGAGGCTGCCCCTGGATCCCTGCAAGTGCCCCAGGCCAGGCTGGACGGGGTTTGGAACAACCTGGGACAGTGGAAGGTGTCACTGCCATGGCAGGGAGTGGAACAGGATGAACTTTCAGGTCCCTTGCAACCCAGACTGTTCTGGGATTCTCTGATTATGCCAAGGAACAAGGCATGTTTGAAAAAAGCTACACTCTCCCTTTTTTCAAGCTAAAAATGATATAGTAAGGAAATGGAATTTTTCACCTAAATATGTCTTGATGGAAAATCTTGGACCTTTAACATGAAAAACAACTAATTTTTGAAAGCCAACTTTTTTTTAAAGGTTTTTATTTTTGATTAAACGAATTATTTGTGAAATGGACAGGGCTGGGTTTATTTCCCACACAAAAAAGGGAGAATATGCTTTGTGACAAACTTTAATCAAAAGGCAGTTAAGGGGATGTTTTCTCATGTGGATTCCATTTCCTGGGATGCTGAGCCCAGGACCTGAGCTGTCTGGGTTCTCATCCAATGCATTTGCTCTGTAGTGAAGAGGGAAACACTGGGGCATTTTAAAGAGTAAAGTCTACAGCCAGCTTGGTGGCTGCAGTGTGAGCCTTCCTGGGGAGCTGCAGGGCTGAGCAGAGGAAGGAGCTGGTTTTCATCTTGATTCCCTATAATTAGAAAGTGAATCAAATGATAACTTGTATGAGGTATTTTGTTGGGTTTTAAAAATTGTTGTCATTAACAACTATAATTCTGGATTTTTAAAATATTATGTTAGTATTACCAGAAGTGTCCATTCCATTTTTGCATCTGTCTGTGTCCTCTGCTTGTCACGTTCAGTGTCCAGGAGTCCCCAAGTTTAATTTGCATTTGTGGAAAGAAATTCCCCTGTTTGGTTTCAAATGCATCACCTTTTAATTTCATGGAAGATGCCCAGGTACTCCTGTTATGAGATGGCCCAGAAGCAGATGATCTACCCCCTGTGTAGGTTGTTCATTACCTTATCACTGTTGTTATGTCTCCTCTTCTTTATTGCCTAGTTAAGATTAGAAAAAAAATAACCTTTCACTCTGGTCAGACAAGAGATTTTCCATATCCCTGATCATTGCTGCCAGTTTGCTGTGAACCATCTCTAATTGTGCAATATTATTTTGGAAGTAGGATGGTCACTGCTGTACACTGCAGCTGAAAATACTCAATTTCCATGTGCTACATGTGATTTTCCTGTATTACTTATCATCCTCCTGCGCCGTTTCCTTTCTGTCCCTCGTGAACCTTGGGTTTGCTGCTTTGCAGTCCTGGAAGCTTCTCGCTCAAGGACTCGGGCTGCTCGTCCTTTCTTCACACGCTGTCTCCTGAAACAGCCGGGGTGGCTGTGCCTCCCGCGCCGGGAGGAGCGAGCAGCCCCTGCCAGCCCCGGGCCGCGCCCGCAGGACGGGAGGCAGGAGGGCGATGCTGCTTCCCCGGCTTGCGCCCTGTCCGAGCTGCCCCAGGGCTGCGGGGCCACCAGCGCCTGGGGCTGGCGGCTGCTGCTGCTGCTGCCGGCTTCTCTGGGCAGCTGCGGAGAGCCCGGGCTGCGACTGCTCCTCGTTTGCACCGCTGCGTTCCTCTGTTGTTACTGCAACTCTTTTTTGTGTCCTCCTGCGTGCAGGTGGAAAGGGAAAGGGAAAGGGAAAGGGAAAGGGAAAGGGAAAAGGGAAAGGGAAAGGGAAAGGGAAAGGGCTGGATTTAAGCCAGCATAGAGATAGGTGGAAGTTAATAAATCTCCACTCTGTGTGGATGGGCTGCAGGCTCAGGCCCTGCCTGTGGCTCTGCCTGCACAGTGCCCTCCAGGATCCCAGCAGGTTCGCAGCAGCCCCAGGCGCTGTGGCGGTGGCTCTGCTGGGAAAGGCTGCTGGGAATCCGGTGTTGGAGCTGTTTCCCTGAATTGCCTGATTTGTACTGAAATTATTATTATTTTTTTAATAATCTTTCAAATAGGTGTAAAACCCAGCATAAAAAATTGCGAAGTTATGTAGTGAAAATTGTGTAGCATGGAAGACAAATTTTCCGGTTTTATCAAGAAGCAAAATTTTGCTTCTTTGCTTTGCAAAATTTTTGGTCTGAGCTGAGCCGTTGAGGCTGTCTGTTTGATATTTAGGGAAAGATTTGATGCTTTAATAAGGGAATCCTCTGCCTCCCTCATCCGTCATTCGTCATCCTCATCCATCCAAACCCCACAGTAAATTTGTTAGAGCCTTTTCCATATTCAGGGCTTGTATAAATAATGGCTGTTGTGAATGGGAAAAGGAAATGGGAATTTTCTTGTTTATGTTCTGTGGCTGGTCACAGCCATGGAAATGTTCAGCAGTTTTTGCTTTCAGTCTTGCCCCTTATTGTGGTCACCACTTGCCCAGACCCCCGAGTTCGTGAGCCTTGCTCTAATGTCTATATAATATATGTATGAAACTGCCTGTGCTCGTTACTGCGCGCTTTTATCCTGCTCCATCATGTCTTGCTCCTTCTCTCTGCTATCTTAGGGATTATGCAGCTTCTCTGCAATATTCTGAAATTAATCAAACCAAGGCAAACCTCATGCTATATTATCCATCACTGGAGGAGAATGATTTCCACAAGCCAGGCAGCTTTACATTGTTTTGTCCAGGGGCTGCAGCAGAATTCCATTAACCAGAATACGCTGGAAATCTGATTTCTCACAAAATGCATTTGTTAAATATTCACAAGCAGCAAATTTTTAGATTTGATGCCAAGTGTAGCCCTAAGCACAAGTTTCTTTTTTTCTTAGTTTAATTAGGCAAGGTCCAAACACACTGTCCACTCCCTTCTGGGTGTTTTCCCCCATGGAGCAGTTGCCTTTGTGGATGCAGCCAGGCTGGAGCAGCTTTGCTTTGCACTGAGGGATGTACAAACTGAATTGCTGCTTACCCAGACTATTTTATATTTCGTCTTATATAATCGAGCTCTACAGGTAATTTCTTTCACTAAATTAGTAACCATGCTGCAGATTGCAGACACTTAGTTTGATTGAAAGTAATAAAGGGAGATTATCCACAGAGTTCGTTGAATGACGGTTCTGACTTGACCCACTGCCCAGAGAGATAAGAATTAATCTTATAAACCTCTCCACACTTGCAGGGCCCTGATCTGCCAAACAGCAGCGCGGGGGCCTGGCTGCCCCTCTTTGTTCCAGGGCAGCCCTGGCTGGGAGAGGGAGCCCAGCCAGGTCCTGGGAAGGCTATGAATGATTTCTGAGTGGTGATGTGCTTTCCTGACAGCAATACCCAAACCACACAGGTGGGGCAGCTGGGCCCCCAAGCACATGCAGGAACAGGAAGATGGAATTTGGAGACTGAGAGGAGAATATGGCTGTTCCCCAGACACATGTGCTTGTGCTCCAGACTGGGAGAAGCTGGATGCGTCTTTAGACGCCTCCCATTGCTACAGAGCTGTTCTCTAAGTTCAGATAGCTTCTGCACCATTTTTCTTACGGTCCTGCCCACAGGTTTCTTTGAGTCCTACGCTGCCACAGACTAATTTTTTTCCCAAGTATTTTGTCTTTGTCCAAGGTATTTCCTCTCTCTAAATGGCATTTTAATGAGTGCTTCCACAATTACTGACAATAAAGTCATTAATTTATTTTGCACAGCTTTTGCTAACACCTGTGAGCTGTTTAAGTGTGATGATCCTGACTTCTCACATACTCCTTGACATCTTGGGTGCTGAGTTTTAGATTAAGTAGGGAAAGTGAGAATGCCAGGAAAGACCAGAGTTGAACCACTCTGGACCTTTGGGGAGTGGCAGTCACTGGGGAGTGATGATGCTGACCATGAATGGGAAGAGAGGCAGAGGAAAGGCCTGTGGTGTGTGCAGGGCACAGGGAGGACCTGGCTCTCGCCGTGCCTGCACGCTCGACTCCTGAGCCTGGGGAGCTGCCCTGGCACAAGGGCCATGGAGCAGAGCTGCCTGGACATGCCTTCCCTTAGGAGCAGGGCCCTGTGCTGGGCCATTGCACATCCAGGATGTGCTGGGGCCCTGTGCCCAGGACGGGCAGCTGAGAGCAGAGCTGTGGGCAGGGGGCAGAGTTACCCGTGGCACAGGGGTTGAGGCACCTGAGCTACCCTGGGCTCCTTTCTTTCCTGGCAGATGATATGCCTCTGCTTCCAGCTCATAGAGAAACTACCAAACTGCTGTCTCCTTCCCTGAATTTGTAATTTCTGCTAAAATTCAAAGATTAGGAGAGCAGAAATCTGTTAAGTATCTCAACCTAGAAAAAGCAGCATGCTTTGTGTTGCCTCTGTATTTCACGCTTTCCTGAGGGAGAGAAGGACTTCAGTCACTACTGAATAAGGAGACATCAGAAGAAGTGTCTGATGACCAAGGCAAAGTTAAACATGAATGATGCAATTCAGCAGCATTTTCAGCTGAAGTAACACCAGAACCTCCTGCCACACCAAACCCAAGACCCCAGAGACAAATAACCATCACTGCATGTTCGTGTTGTTGAAAGGTTAGCTGCTCCTTCCTTTCATTTTTCCTCTTGCCAAATTTCCCTCTCCAGCTGGATGGCCTGAACTTGTGTGCCATTCCTTGACTCATTACCCATTCTGCTGGGACAATGCAGGGGTTACTGCAGCAGGTGCACATCTGCTGGTGTGACACTCCCCACAACCCCATGTGCAGGTGAGTGGCATGTGTGTGATAGTGGCCTCACACAGATCTCTGGTGGACATTATTTCATGTCAAATCTTATGATTCCTCTGATTCAGGGCCTAGTTTTTGCATGGATACCAAGGAAGAAGGTCCAGCTCTGCAGTCATGAGGTGCTCTCATGTGAATCCAAGCAAACATTGGGCATTTTCCAGCATTCAAAATCCTGAAGAAGACACCGAGTGCTTTCTCCTGCCACAGCTGGGTGCAGTGTTCCCAAATCCTTATCTCTCTGCCAGGCAGACAGACAAATGCAGATGTAGATGGATAACTTCCTGCCAGAAAGGGGGATCATCCCATTGCAGGAATGGGATTCAGAATGACAATGACAAAGTGAATTATTGGGTGAACTGGGAGCTGTGGTGTGAGTCACATTTGGTCATTCCCTGTGTGATACTGGCATACATAGCTCCATTTTTTATTATATTTATCCTATGGTGGGATGAGATTTTTTCAGGTACTCCTAAAAAACCCAACAAACCACACCCAAAGCACTGGTGGGTGACAAGGAGCCCTGAGCATCCAGGTGTGAGGCCGATGTCATGGCAACTCTGGAGTGGGGGAAAACGGATATTCACATGTCTGATGCAAATAACAGGTTTAAGTTCTGGCTTTGTCAGGACCCTCTGGGTATTCTGCTTTGGGTTGAAAACACAGGAGAAAGGTGAAGCACCACTGAGCTAGTCTGAGAGAGTAAACATGATTTCAAACACTGGGGTGTGCTCACTTCCACCATGAGAGCTTCTGCTCACAGCAATCCAGTAGCATTCAAGTATTTAGGTCTCCTTAAAACTGTTTCTTCTCCCACTTGTGCTAATACAGATATTAAGCCTAATAGTATCTACTTAGCATAAACAAGAAGATAAAAATGATTTCTGTGATTGAAATGTTTGTTATTTAGCATTAAGCATCTTCATACTCTCATGTGTTTTGCATTTTAATCCACTCTGTGCTTGGTTTTGGGATTGATAGATTAGTTTTAATCCCCTGTCTAATAGTGGAGGACTGGTGAGATTTATTAAACAGGCAGGGTTTGGTACTTGGATTTAAGAGGACTCACATGCAGTGTTCATGCATATTAAATTTGGGAAACTACCGGTTCAGTTTATAAAGAGCTGTGATGTCCTTTATCACTGAGTGTTTCTGTTGTGCTTCACTAGCTCAGGAAGCCTTTATATTTCTGAAACAGAATGGTTTTGATGGTTCCTTTCCACTGCATAATTCTAATATTCCAAAGATGTATCTTTGACTGTTGTTATTGAAATTCTGTTCATTTTATGCCAAGTTTGTGTTGTCCCTCTCCTTCGTGGCTCGGGAACATGGAAGGTTGGCTGAGGATCCCACCACACCATAGTTGGAGCTGAAATACAAGACATGTACCAAGGGCCTGGGGTGCCAGGAGAAGGGGAAATGGCTTCCCAGCATCAGAGGGCAGGGATAGATGGGATATTGGGAGGGAATCCTTCCCTGTGAGAGTAGCACAGGTTCCCCAGAGAAGCTGTGGCTGCTCCTGGATCCCTGGAAGTGTCCAAGGCCAGGCTGGAGTGTGCTTGGAGCACTCTGGGGTAGCGGAAGGTGCTCCTGCCCATGCAGGGGGTGGAACAGCATGAGCTTGGAGGTCCCTTCCCACCCAAACCATTCCAGGATTCCTTGCAGGAGGTGTCCCACAAGCTGTGCCACACTGAGGGCTCAGGACTGAACACCGCCGTGTTCCGTGGGTGTCCCAGCAGGACAAGGCTGGCACCTGAGGGTGGGCACTGCCAAGCAGGGCAGCACTGCAGGCCAGCTCCCAGCACAGCCAGCCCTGGTGCTTCACTGCCTCTGGGCAGTGCCAGGGCTGTGCATCCCCTCCTGCCGTGTGCCCGGGGCAGGCTTGTCCTTCAGGACACAGCTGAGAAGGCTGAGTGGTGATTGGAGCAAGGCAATGGCTCCTGGCTGCGTTTTACTGGTGCACTGGGAAAAGCTCAACAATAGTTAAAAACCCACTGAAAACTTCCAACCTGCCTAAATTACAGATTCCTGCCCTATCAGTGGAAGATGAGTTGACTTAATTTGCAGGTTTACTGGTTAATTTGCCATTAACGCTGTAATACTGGTAATGTAGTGAGAAATGGGAGAAATTTACTTTTTTGTTAATGTAATTATAGGATGGCGGTATAAAAGTTATTAACTGCAGAAGTGAAAACTGGGAAAAATGAGTTTAAATTTAATGCTAAGTTAGAGAAACCACTCAAAGCTTTTTGCAAGAAGATGCTTTATTATTGTAGGCTGCTTCTTCATCTGTGCTCTATTTTTGATTTACTAAATAAACATGTAAAGCAGAGATTGCAAATACAAGTGGCACTGCTATAATCACCAGCTTAAGAATTCCTGGATTTGATTAGAACACAGATAATAAAAAAAATAATCTTTCTGGAGTTTCACTTGGTTGTTGGGAACTGATCAGTCCTGTGAACAGAAGAAGAATATCAACACTTGGGTTTAAGATCTGGTAATGGAAGATAGAAACTGTAATTGCAAATAAATTCTGTGATATGCTGGATAACCAACAATTCCACCTCAGTTAAAGCAAATTTTTTTATTCTGCTTATGATATAAAAGGAGAAAAAGAAGGATAATATTATGCAATTCTTCATTCCCACGCCTTCCCTTTTGTTTTCCTTTTTCCTAATGCAAGAAGCCAGGAAGTGACGCTAAAAAGTGACATATTTAAACACTGATCTTTCACATTCAGGGCTTGCAGCCCTCGGAGTTCTTCACCACCAGATGTTGATGCAACAAGATGGAAAATACTAGATGTTTTATTTTATGACTAATGAGAACTCATGCTAATATATGTACTTTCAATTAAATAATCAAAATTTGACAGCTCCAGGACATAAGACAATCTCTAACCAATGGTGCTGGGGAGGAAACTCCCCTGTGGCCACGGTATTTCATAATTATCAGCTGCAGGTTTCTGGCCCATTTGTGGTGGGTACTGAGCAAAATTAACCATTTGAGGTTATGTGAAAGCTGGAAACCACTTAGATCATCAGCTTTCTATGTCCCTCAGGAAAAACAGCCCTCTACAGTGCAAGGTTTTCCTGGGACCTTCCTTTTTGGTATGTGTAAATTTAGAAATTCTGCAGTTACGATGTCATCAGAAGGGTAAAAAATATCCCTTTATTATATCTACTTAACAATTTTCCCTTTGTGCATGGAGCTTTGGCAATTTGGCACAGGCAAATTCATCTCCCGAAAGAGAAAATGAGGCTGTTGTGTCAGAAGCTGTAGTCCTGCCTCTCCCCCAGCAGCCCATGCTGGCTGTGCTGCTGGCACAGGTGGGATTATGGCAGGACGTGGTGCTTTGGCCCAGCACACCTGGGATAGGCCCCACAGCACTCTGCTCTTTAGCTGATGATCCAGGATTTGAGCAGAATGAGGAAAACCATGACAAGTCTGTACTTTGGTAGCTGTGATCTTCTGAACGAGCTGCATTTGTGAGACTAAACTTGGCTCCAGACTGGTGAGAGGTGGCTGCTAAATCCCAGGGGACTCTTTCTGCCTGGAGCTGCAGTGGCAGCCCCTGGATCCCTGGGAGTGCCCAAGGCCAGGCTGGATGGGGCTTGGAGCAACCTGAGATACTGAGAGGTGTCCCTGTCCATGGCATGGGGTGGAACTTGGGTGAACTTCAAGATCCCTCCAACCCAAACCATTCTGGGATTTTGTGATTCCATGTTCCTTGCACTTTGAAAATGTGTTTAGAGATGCAACTCCAAGAGCAAGTTCCTGCTTAGTACCAGCACTGAGATGTTTCTCTTCCTCCCCTGTGCCTGCAGAAGGTATTTTTTCTCTTTGGATTATTTTCAGAAGCTCCAGCCCTGTCAGTGCAGTCCTGACCCTATGTCCTTCTCCCCAGCACTGGTTCCAGTCACTGCACACTGGGATGGGTGTTGCTTCAGCACATAGATCCTGAATTTTAAGTAGCAAATTCCTTGCTTTCTGCTTTTGATGAGTACAAAAGTTGTGTGTGAGCTTGTGGAAGCCCCAGGTCAGGCACACACCACTGTGGCTGCTGTGTTCTTCCTGCCTGGTGAATTTGGCTACTGCAAATCTGCCGGTGTCCTCAGCTGTTTCAGTTAGTTCAGTACAACATGACCACGTCATGTGGGTAGATGTAAGAGAACATCATCTTCTGAGCTGACTTCTGGCTTGCCTCACTGTGTGCCAGAAGTTCTTCTTGGGGAAAGAAAATTTTTTTTGTATCTTTTTATGTAAACACATTGTGTTAAAAAAGGCAAACTATAAAACATTAAACACCCTGCAGGGTATTAAAAATATCGGTCTCAATGCACGTGTTCATTCCTTTCACTTTCTTTTTAGATCACTAGTGTTGGTACAAAATGAGCTGAGCGAAGGCAAGAATTCTAATTAGGTTTAGAAAAGAAAAAATATGGCAGTTTATTTTGAGCGCATGTCTGCTTCACCAAGGCATCTCCCATCTCAGACACAGGCAGAATGAATCATTATTACACATTTATCATCATAAAAATGCTTATTTGGACTTCTTTTTTTTTTTTTTTTTAAGAAAAGGAAAAAAATATTAAAAAGGGCAAAGCAAAGAGCCATCTCGGAAGGGCAGTTATTGCTTGCCCTTGCTTGGGAAAAAGCCTTCCTCAATGGGATTACGTCCCCGCTCATAACCTATCAGCCGTCTGATCAGAAATTCATAACGCAGGCCATCCATTTCCAGCTCGGCGAGGGCTGCGTGATTGAATTTAAATAGGCAAATGCCAGACTTGAGCTTTGACATTCTCTCTGTCTCTCAATCTCTCTCTTTCCCCTGCCCTCCCCACCGTAGCCCCTTTCTTCCTCCCTGTCTTCCTCCCTTCCCTCTGCTCGCCACCATTTCACAGGAGGCTGGAGCGCGTGCCGAGGAGTCAGCGGGAAATGGAGGATGGATGTGGGGGGAGAGGAGAGGAGGGATGCACAGCCAAGGAGAAATTTGGAGGGAACTGGACAGCAGAAAATTAGAAATTGCTGCTGTCGTGCTTTCATCGGGACACTAAAACCTGTTTTCTGAGCCCCTCACCTTTTTTTCTCCATTTAAAAAAGATCTTCCAGCAGACATTGCCAGTGTGTCCTTACTCAACCGGCGTGGCGGCTGCAAGCACAAAGCTCCTCAGCAATTCTCTTTTTTCTGCATCTTTCAGAGCTGATAAGGATGAAAATGAATTCAAATCGGTGCGCTTTCACTCCCTGCGTTCCAAGGGGCAGGGATGGAAAAGCTGCCTGGTGGCAGGGGCTGTCCTGTCCCATGTGACCCCTGTGCAAGGCCTTGGTGTCTGCTAGGGATGGCACTGGGCACCGTGGCCTTGGGGTGACCCGGGGCACGCTGGGGCAGGGCAAGGACAGCAGCCAGGCTGAGCCGGGGCTTTGGAGAAGGCAGAGCCGTGCGGGGTGTGTGCTCCTGCCGTGCCCGTGTGTGCCCTGCGGGGGGACACCTGCCCCTGCTGCCCTGCCCGCCCATGCCTGACCTCGGGCCATGTCAGTGACAGCTCCACTGCTTTCCTCCCCTCTCCAGCACAGCGATGCGGTTTCAGCCCAAATCCTTGCTGTAAATTCTGCTTCAAAACAGACATGGTAAAAGTCTCGCTTTGTCTTTCAGATGGCAGAAATGCTGTAGACCCTACCTTTGTGGACAGCAGTACTTTACTGCCAAGAAAAAGGGCAGAGAAGTACCCCAGGTGCAAGGGAATGCTGACACTGAAATGGTTGGGTTTGATTTGATGAGCATACTCTGAGGGCATTGTTCTCTTTTCTTTACACCTTAGAATGTAAAGCCACAGAAGTCTTGGGCTAAATGACCTCTCTAGAAATTGAGTTTTTCTTAATTACTGATTTTTCTAGTCCAGAACGAGGTATTTACTGGGCTTCTGCTCACAAATGGCACTGAATTTGTGATTAAAATTGTCCCATGGAGAATCAAGCCCTCCTCCCCAGACATTTCACAGAGATTAATCACAGTTGTAAGAAATGTATTCTCTGATTCTCATTTGAGTTATCTTCTAACTTCACTCCCAGATCTTTGTTTTCCTGCAGAAAAGCACGAGACATAGAGGGGCAAGGACCTAGAGTGACAGGACAAAGGGAATGGCTCCCACTGCCAGAGGGCAGGACTGGGAAGGAATCCTTCCCTATGAGGGTGGCCAGGCCCTGGCACAGGTGCCCAGAGCAGCTGTGGCTGTCCCTGGATCTCTGGCAGTGCCCAAGGCTGGGCTGGATGGGGCTTGGAACAATCTGGGACAGTGGAAGGTGTCCCTGCCATGGCAGGGGTTGGATGAGAAGAGCTCTAAGGTCCCTTCCAACCGAAGCCCTTCTGTAGTTCTCTGATTCTGTAATTTCTGTGTCATCTTAACCATCAATAATAGTTCTTCTTCTACTACTACTACTACTACTATTACTACTACTACTATTATTATTATTATGATGATTATTTTCAGAATTCTTAAACTTGCCCCAGGCTGTGCTCTTCATGGAGGGATCAGTTCTTTGCCCACCAACCACTGCTCCCAGGTGGACCCTCCAGAGCCTCCTGACCCTCAGCCAGCTGTGGGTGCTGGAGAACATCTGCTCTGCCCAGAACTAACATTCTCTTCCCATTCACTAAAGTCTTGTTTGATTTCACCAGAGCTCAGTGCTACAGACCTCTTAAGTGCTTCTCTTTGGTAACTTTCTCAAAATCTGTCCTTTGAAGTAAGAACTGTGAAGATTTCTACGTTTTCTACTTCTTATTTTCCACTTTGCCATCATCATCTCATTGTGGTTTTACATCAGAGCTATGACTTCTCTGTGTTTCACTAAAATTTAGAGCTCAATATCCCAACTTTGTAACTATTTTCCTGCTGTCTTCTGCCTCTCTCACTCATGTTCTGCTTCTGGTTAATTTTACTCATTACCTATTGCCCTTGTTTCTACTTGTCATCTGGGTTTTCTATTTTAATTGCTGACTTTATATCACTGATAAACTGAGACTCCTTTCAGCTGAAGTTGCCACCTTTCTTCATTGTCCAGTTGTCTTTTCGGACATTTAATATGTTTCTTTTGTGGTTTGAATCCTTTTTCCCCTAAATCTTTCCTTATGATCAGTTTTCAGTGTTTTTTTAACTTTAGGAAATATTATGTTCATGTACTTTGGAACTGTGATCAGCATAAGCGGGTTAAATGAAAGGTGAAGTTCCTGAAGCCCTGGCTTCAGACTTCCAGATGGGAATTATTTGGTGCTAAACTGTGTGTCCTTTATTCTGTGTGCCTTCTGTAAAAACTCATTCTCCTTTCTGAATAGCTTATCCTATATTTAGGGTAGAAAAGAAGGGTATAAAACTAGCAAAGGAAACTGTAATTTTAGATCTGAATTTAACAATGAAATGCAGAGTAGAAAAATGCGAATACACTATTTTAATTCAGATAATTAAATTTTGTTAATTCAAAATGTTATTTGAGAGTCCAGCTGTTCTTGCCTCCTGCTGAGACCGAGCTGGCAATATCAAGTAGAGCAGTGGTGACATTTGGGATAATTCCTTCCCAGAGGCATTGCAGAGAGCGAAGCCGGTGCTGATGGTGGGATCGGAATCACAAACAGAGTTTGTGATCGACTGAGTGAGAGATGAGCTCGGCTTACCTGGCAAAATCCATAGTTCTGCTGAAAACCAACTGAGGGTTTTAATTCTTCTGAAGGAAAATCTTCTCTTAAGCTTAATTAAATTACAATTAAGTGGAGCCAGTTGAGCTGTTCTTCCTCCAAGATCACTGCTTCCACGGAGGTCATGGATGTGGATCCAAAGGTCGCAGTCCACGGTCACAGGAGCCCTGCCAGAGGGTCCATGGGAGGGGAGTCACTGAGGGGCAGCTGGGCTGATTCTGTTTCAGTTAATGAACACAAACGTGCCCTGGCTAGGGCTGGGTCTGCACTGCCTTATTTTGGAGTACATTTTCTTTGTGTACATTTCCACGTCTTTGTATAAAAACTGCCTGCGCCATATGCCACGACTGTGGAGATTAAATCTAAACTGCAGCAGAACGTCTGTGCCACGTGTATAGTTTGTGGTTTTCGTTAAAGTCACAGTGCCAACACCCTCTGTATTTACAATTCCAGGAATAATCATGGAGTTAGTAGGAATATCTATTTCATCGTGCATGAGACTTGTCAGCTGGCACTTACACGAGCAAGCTGCTGGTAAAGGGAATGGGCTTTGTGCTTTCTTTAAAGATGTGGCACAGGAGTTGCAGATAATATTTAATTGACTGTCTGTTCTTACAATGCCCTTCTTGATCCCTCTGGAAGAGATTTTGTTTATTCCCTGTGTCATGCATATCCAGTCCCTGGGCAGGCAGAGGGAGGTGAGGAGCAAGTTGGAGACAGAATGATGTAGCTTCAGTTTCATGGCTTCATACTCCAAATTTTCACCCAGAAAATTTTACAATTTTTTATTTCTTTCACTTTTACTTTGGTATTTTTCAGCTAGATGCATGTCTCTCCAAAAATGTCTGATTTAGGAACACAAAGGAGCTTCAGGAGGTGTTGAGCTGTTCAGGCCCGGTTGACACAGGAAGGTTACACCTCCTGTACCAGTGTAATTCTACTCATGATCACTCCATCCAGAATAATTGGCTTTTTTGGCTTAGTTTAACTTCTCCAAACCACTGCTCTTTAACTGTAGTCTCTAGAATTCCATTAAACAGTAAAATTTATGAATGAGTCAGCTGCATGTGGTTGTGCAAGGTGACTCGAAGGAATTCCACTAATGGCAGTGGTTTCTTGGTCCTAACTTTAAGAACCATTAAATGAAATAAAATAAAGATGTCTTTATTCCAAATTAAGGGCATTTGGGGAGTTACAGCAGAGTATGTCTAAAGTTCATGCCTTGGTTTTTATTAACATAGGCCCCAACTCATTAAGGAAATCCAATCAGAATGACTCTGCAGCTCCTGCAGTGCAGAGCCACACCCACACCCTTTAAGAAACAAGAATGACGCTAATATTGAGATGATGTAGATTGTTCTAGATCTTCATTTTGAAAGATAAATACACTAATTCCATCTTTTAATAGTTACATTGCAATATTGACTATATTATTCTGATACTCTCTAAGCAACAGCAACAAAAAGAAATGATGCCATTATTCTGCATCAACTGACCATTGAGGGTGGGATGAGGTTCTATTTTTTTTTGGATGTTCAGAAGCCAGATTTTTGTGCTTATGAAAACTCAGAGTTGTAGCATGAGCCTTAACAATGCTGAATATTTTTTATTTTCCCCTAACAACAAAGTCTTTTAGACTCTGAAATATCTTCCCAGAATAGGCCTAAAAAGGAGCAAATTTCATCACTGAGACAAATTCAGCATCTTCCTTCACATTACTCTCAGCTGTAGCCAGATTTGGGAATTTAATTAATGATTCGTAGACTTCCTTTTGTGTCGTTTGGTGGGAATCTGGGTCTTCTCCAGGACCTTCTCTGTTCCATGCAGAACGGCCAGCTGCTTGTGGAGGAGCCCCTTGTAAGGCAGAGGATTCTCCTGAACCAGGGAGTGCAGACACTGAAACACCCCGAGGCTTTGCCATTCTCACCTCCACGAGTTCCAAGCCACAGTTTCCCTCTGGAACAGCTACATTTGAAAGACTGCTCTCTGCAGCTCTCACTTCTAATTCAGTTCTCTGTGGGGTTGAAATCCCAGTTGTGATCTCTGCTTTCCTGCTCTGTTTTCCACACGGATGCAGCACTGCTGGCTGTAAGTGGAGAGGAGGAAGCATTTCCCTGATCACCCTCCCTGGACTGCTGCCTTGGTGTTTTCTGTGTAGATGGTTTTGGCAGCATTCAGATGACTGAAAATGGAGACCTTACATTTCTGTGGCTGCAGTGTAGTCCTGGATATACCACCACATTCTTATTCTTAGCACGCTAAAAGCACTGAGACACCGCAGCCCAGATCAGGGTTTCACTGCACAGACACCTGAACTCGCTTAACCGACCATGTGTGTTTATAAGGAATGAGCCAAACTCACTGGGCTGTCAGGAGCTAAAATTTCACTCACTATCTTGTGGAGTTTTAGTTTAAATAGCTACAACAGAGGAGTCTTGGGGAGAATCACTGCCCTTATGCTGCAGGAGAATTGAGGAACCATCCACAGCCCAGGAGGCAGCAGGTGGCCTGTCCACGGCCTGAACCTCACCTTCACCATAGAGACCTTGGCCTTCTGTACCAGTTCTGGACTAAAACCAGAATGAACAAAAAACCCAAACCCCTTCAGAACTTTTCAAAGGACACTTTCATATATTTAAATATTAGATTTTGGGTGCTAAAAGCTTTGCAAGCTGCTTTTCAATAACTGAGAATGATACGGCTTAGAAAATTGAGTAGTTTAGTCCTGCTCTGTGCAAAACATTTGGTTATTCTGTTTCCCAAAAGAATACCTTAAAATGCACCTGTATATTTGGTATGGATATAATAAAATTACAGGATTAGTTGATGGATTTTCTGTTGTTTTGCAGCTGTTTTAGGTAGCTGTGGCCTGCTGAGGTATTTGGGAGCAGGGAAGGGCAGAACCAGAGTTCTGGCAGAAGCCTGAGGGCTGTTGGCTCAATGCCTCCTACTTGTTGTGGTCCTGCATGTTGGGGCCCTACGGATGGGCACATCATGGAATTACAGATTTAGGAATGAGAAAATGCTCATTCAGGATGTACTGATAACCAGAGCAGAATTCAGTGCCAGGTGACACCCAGCACCTTCCACCTTCTCTCTGCCCAGTACAAAACAATGTGGTCTCACAGCCAACAATTCCAAGTGTGTTAGACACCACAGAGGCAGGAGAAGCAGATTTTAGATTAATAACATATGAATGAAATGTCTTTCAGAGGCAGAAGAGTAGATTTACCCTAGATACTGGAAAAAAATTCTTCCCTGCGGGGATGGGGAGGCCCTGGCACAGGTGCCCAGGGAAGTGTGGCTGCCCCTGGATCCCTGGAAGTGTCCAAGGCCAGGCTGGACAGGGCTTGGAGCAACCTGGGCTAGTGGAAGGTGTCCCTGCCCATGGCATGGGGTGGGACAGGATGAGCTTTGAGGTCCCTTCTACCCACACCATTCTGTGATTCTGTGATTCTGTGATTCTGTGATTCTGTGATTCTGTGATTCCATTATAATCCAGAGAATCTAAAATGGCAAAAGAATCCTTGAAGAGGATTCAAGAAGTGAGGCAGGTAAATGCCACAGGGCCTTGTGTGGGGGACTGATACAGCCTGCCACATAGGGAATAATTTGGGCTGTTGTTTTTATAAGTGTGGTTTTGATGTCCATTCAGGACATTGCTGTGAGAGCTGCAGGGGATTAGAAACCCTCCAATCCAACCGCTCCTCTCTGCAGCCTGACTTTGCCTGGGTTTCTAAGGAGAAATAGTACTTCATATGGGATCAGCTGGCAGAACTGAAAAAAATGGGCATGCTCCTGAGATCAGAGTTTGGCAATCAGCTCTGAAAATTGTATTTTTAAATCCAGTAGAGTGTTGTCATGGTTCAAATACTCTTGTTACTTAAGCTTTACCACCTGAAGGCTGAGCGCAAGAGCTGCTTAACACAGTCCTCTGAGTCTCCACACCTTTGATTTTACCCTAAAACATGTGGATATTCCAACTAAACTGTGGAGCATCATGCTTTTTGCTGTTATTATTCCTTACAGGAGGGATTAAAAACGTGTGTATGCAAAAATGTTCAAATACAGTGTAGGCAAGTCCAGCCATGTAATAATGTGTTGATAAAAGTTACTTCATCCTTTGAGGACAGAGGAGTTGGAAATATCTGTATGTTCAGATACTGATAGGACCTGTTTGGCTGCTTTGGATGATTGACGACATCAGGATGCCAGAAAGGGAATAACTGGGAGGGGGCAATGAGGCTTCTGGTTTGTTTCTACCTCTTTGTCAGGCATCAACTTTAATTCCTTGTTTGCATTTCGTGCTTTCAAAAGCCTAGATTTAGTTTCCTTGCCTTAGCTGCCATTTACCCCTTGCTCTGAAGCTTTTTGCTTGTAATTTGTTCCCACGACGTTTAGTAAGTATTTCAACCTGCTTTGTGCACTGATGTCACTGACTCTGGCTGGTTGTGCTGGGGACAGGGTGTTTGGGACAGAAGTGATGGACATGCTCACACTGGGACCTGTTCAAGGTGGTACATGCTGGCTCTTGGAGAGAGAGCTTGGTGTGTTCTGGAGGTCTCACCCTGAATGGTCAGGACTGTATATCTGTATATTATTTACGTTGTTTCAGTGTGTAATGGCAGTTTCATATATCTCATCAAATTTCCATCGCTGATTCCCTCTGTCTTCCAGCAGCTGCTCATGTTAACCTTTTGTAAGAATGTCTCTGAATGTGCAGAAAAAGCCATTTTCCTTGGACAGCTCAAGAACTGCTGTGGCTCTCATGTGCTCTTAAGAATTCTCTCAAATCCCTCCAGTAGCTGATTTTGTGGAATCCCTGGGCATAAACCACCCACGCCCTCAGCTCCATGGAAGCCACTCTTGGCTCGGCCAATTGCCATGAATGGCTCAATCCTGTTCTGTATTTACCTTGAGGATGTTATTTATCATTGATCCCCATTCTCAGCAATGTCTCCCATGTGCACTCAGCTGCTTTGCTGCAGAAAATTAATAATACTTGAGTCCTAATTCTGGTAGGGGCTCCCCTGGCAGCAGCAGCTGCAGGCTCTGCCCTGCTGGTGCCAGATGGGCTCTGTAGCCCCTCAGAGGTCAAGTTGAAAATGCCAGTCCATGAAAACTGACTCAGAGAATGCAAAAGCATCTGAAAGAGCAACTCAGCTCAATTTCTGTAAAATATGATCTCTCAGGTGCCAGTGTACATCGTGGGGTTGGTGTGTGTCCTCCCAGCAGGGGCCTGGCAGGGACCCTCCCCAGGAGTCTCCCCTGTTATCCTGGGGATGCTGTGAGAATCAGCTCAGAGTGTGGAGGGTGTATGCTGGAGGAGCAGCAGGAGCAGGGATCGAGGAAAAGTAGATTTTCCCAACATGTTTTATCTTTACCCCAAGGTACGAAATTGCTCCGTATTTCCAGAATGCAGAATCCTGGAATGATTTCAGGTATTCTGACAGCCTTTCACGTGGCCCTGCTGAGGATGGCCCCACAATGCAGCAGGTCCTTTTGTGTTTCCATTATGCAGTCCGTGTTATCCACCATGCTGGGTGTTTTTCAGCTCTGCTCACATCTGATGTAAATATGGAGCATTGCTACTGGGAAATGTTTGGGGCAGGGTTTGTCCCACAAGGCCTCAGCCTGATCTTATCTGAGATGTTTCACACCTTTCCTTTTTTCTGATCATTTGCCATAGTGGGGGTAAAAATAGTCTTTTTTTATTTTTCTAAACCAGATTTTATTCAAATAATAAATAACAACCTATTAACCCAGCATGCTTTAATGCTCCAAATCTGAATCTAAAGACTAGAGAGAGCACAAACATACCATTAAAAAAGCGTGTGCGGTTCTTCCTCCTGCCCAGCCTCTCCCCCATCGCACACGCAAGCTGTCTCTTTAATAATGCAAAGGAGCAGTAAATTTCAAGCTGAGGATGGGCAATAACAAGGAGAGTTATTTCCACAATGCCCCAGTGTCAGCCCCTGGCTTAGGCGCACACCTTATTAGTTCTAACAGGCTGGTTAGCATCGGGTCACCTCTGCGGCTCCGCTCCCCGCAGGGTCACCCGGCTCCAGGCGGCATTTGGGGAGGGGGAAGGGAGGCGAGATTTACAGATTCTCTTCTCACCCGGCATTTTTAGCACTGGTTATTTTTATTTACACACCCCTCCCTTCCCCTTCTACTCCTTGCCTTTCCCTTGCCTCTCTCCCACCCAAAACCTGTGTAAATCCTGGTGGTGGGCAAACTCCTCCCCGGTGAGTGTGGATAGGGGGACTCCTTGGAATGGGGGGCTCCTCTGCTTCTCTTCAGAAGAGAAATAATTCAAATTAATCAGCCTGGGTGTGTGTATGGACAAATAACAACATCCATAAGGCAGTGTTGATGAAAGCGAGCCCAAGGTGGTTGCACTCCCAATTAAGCATGACGGTAGCATGTCTGCAGTGAACACACGTGTGTGAGAGAGAGAGACAGGGACATGGGCGATGCTTCACTCCTCTCTCACTTTCTCAGGGCCACAGCAATTGTCTGCAGGATGGTTCTTTAAAGTGAGCTAACCCAGAGATGTGTTAAAACGAATGTTCATTTTTTTCCCTCACTGGAACGTAGGAGAAGCTGCCCATTATGGAAATGCACAGGCGGTTGTGGCCCTCTCCCAGCCCCCTCCCCCACCGCCAGCTCCCATCCAAAAATGAATGCAAAGAAATACTATTAGGCTGTCTGGTTATGTATTTTTTATGAGGCCATACAAGACACTGCCTGACCTCGTCCAGCTCATGTTATAACCACATTGAAGATGCTTTTCATTTGGGTTCTGCTTTTCAGCCTGGGTGACCTCTATTAAATAAAAAAAAAAAAGAAAAAAATGGCCTAATATGTGACCCCTGGGACGAGTCGCTTCAAGGATTACATTTAATTCATATGATAATATTGAAATATAATGTTTCTATGTCTAATGTTTTGGATGTTTTTCTTTCTTCTTTATTTCAAGAATCCTTTGAGTCTTGTTGAGGCTTTTTTTTCTTTTTGGAGGGGGGAGGACAAGTAACTCATGCTTGGTGGGCAGATTCTTAAAAATCATCTTTTTTCTTTTGGAAAGCCAATGTGAACACAGCAGCGTGCTCTTCTCCTCGCTTTGAAGGAGAAGAGGAGAAACAAAGGCAGGGAAATTATTTTTTATAAGAAAGCGTGTCTGGCTCGTCAAAATCCAGCCCCACGCTTTGTTTTGGCGTTTGCTTACCCAGTTGATAAGGAGTGACCTGCTTTCCTGGCCGGGGGGGCACGGGCAGACCCTCCTCTACCTCCTTGCTCGCCTCCAGCTCCCATTGTCTGCCTCGGCCCCGCTGCTGCCCTTGCTCATGGAGTTGGTGCACGGACGCCCCGCTCCCGGGCTGGAGCATCCCAGCCTTTCTGACACCTGAAACGCCTGTTTCAGGGGCTTGGAACGTCTCCATGAAAATACATCTACATAAACGTCCACATAAAAATGTGCTCCGGGACTGCATCACGACTTGCGATGCTTCAGTTTAGGAGCAAATTTGCTTTTGCCAGTTGCAAAGTTAAATTTGACTATTTCCTAAATATTCTGCGTATGGAAAAAGATTCAAGAAAGTGCCTTTTCCCACCCCGCCATCCTCGCACTAAAATCATGTTGCCAGGTGTACGGGGGAATTCAGCCATCAGTCAGCAATCCAAGCCGAGACCTTGCACTGGGAAGCAATGAAGCCCTTAATCATTCCCGGTAATGACATGTTTGGAAAAAAGTGCCACACGCGTGCACCGTGTGTTTTCAGCAAACATCTAACGCGAGGGTGTGAAACAGTGGCTGCAGTGCACAGTGTGCTTGTGCAAGGGCTTCCCTCCCCTCTTCCTCCTCCTGCTGCTGCTCCAGCCCGGCTGTGCTGCCCCGCTCACAAAAGCCGTGTCCTTAGAACAAAAGGCCTGTGCTCCTGGAGACCCGTCCCGGCACACGCGATGCTGCCTCTGTGACGTTTGCAAGGGGATACACAACCCTGATGATTAATTTTTTTTCCCTTTCCCCCACTGTGAGTGGAGCTGTGAAATAGTAAAATTAATTTTGTGCAAAAATACTCCTGGAACAGCACTGAGGTTGAAATAGTCCAGGTCGGTGCCGCGTGGTTGCGGCTGACCCTGGGTCCCCGCTCTCGACGCGCCCCATAAACCCGCGCCCCCCTGGGCGCCCGCTCGGGGGGCTCGGGCAGGTGAGGGCTCCTAACTCCCAGCCCCATCGCGTTTATTCGTGTCATAGGCTGAACCTCGACAGTTTTTGGCAAAAACCTAATTAGCGCCAGGTCTGGGGCCTGCGTAACGTGTATATCTGCGGCGGCGTTTTGTGTACGATATTAAAAAAATATCCAGGCTTTGGGTTGCCTTTTGTAAGGCATGGAGCTGTGACCCTCCCTCCGCTGCTCCCTCCCCCCGGAGCCCCAGACTTCGCCGTGCCCTGGCTGCGAGCTTACATGGAGTTGTCTTTTTTTATTTTTTTTATAAACCCAGTCACAACACGGGAAGAGGAGGAGGAGGAGGAGGAAGAGAGAGAAAGACAGAACTAAAAACCCTTGAAGGATGGCTCTCCAAAATTCCTGGCGGAACCACGGGGAATCCCTGGTAGCGCGGGAGCGGAGGTAAGGCAGCCTGCGCCCACCCTCCTGCCGGCCCCCCGCGCCCTCGCTTTTGGGCTGGGAGCGGGAGGGAAGGTGGAGGTGGGAGGTNACCCTCGCTCGCTCCTTTCCCACCCGGGGCTCGGGGGCGACGTGGGGACATGGGGGGCACCGGCCCTGGCCCGCCCGTCCCGTCGCACTCGTCCCGTCCCGCCGTGGGAGCGGCGGAGGTGCGAGGCCGGGATGGGAGCGGGGGTGACCCCGACACGCGGGGAACGGACGCGATCTCTGCCGGGGGGCTCGGGGGGGTGGGCGCTGGCTCCCCCCGCGTCGCTGATTGATGTCAGGGGCCAACAGGACCCGGCTTTCCTGGCCAGGATGATGGTGATGGTGATTGCGATGATTACACCCATAATTAGTGGGAATTTGAATTTTGCGATGGTCAAGGCTGGGCAGGGGCATGACCCTAGCGCCCGGGAACTTAAAGAAAGAAAAGACAGGATTTGGAAAATGATTAATTTATGCGCTGGAAGGGTCGAGTTACAAAGGTTTTCACGCAGCCCCGTTTTATTGCAAGTATATGCGAGATCGGCAAAAAGATGGGAAAGGCGTTTTTGTTATTAGAGGAAAATCCTTTATCGGAGGGATGATTTAGAAATTTACAGTCAATGGAATTTAATTTTATCTTTTGCCTATTGCTTTATCCACATTTTAATAAAAGAGCCACGAAGAATAAGAGTAGCCAGGTGATTGCTGAACAAAGCAGATCTCGAGTCTGAATAGGATTTAAAATCGGTGCCTGCGCTCCCTGCGCCTGGTGGGGCCACGGGCGGCACCCCCGGCTGGGGGACACTGCGGTGACGACACACAGCTTAATGCAAAATTAATGGCTCATGTTCAGGAGGCACAAACTTTGTGGTACATTTTTTCCTTCCCTTCTGTTTGCCTACCAGGTGATTTGGGTATGCCTGATCATGTCTTAGGTTTATACGTGGTTATTCCATGGAGACAGCGATTTCCAGGGGAGTGGAGTGCTGCTGGGGATATCTGCCAGCACCCCAAGGTGGCAGTGACCATGTGGGGTTCTGCAGTACATCACTGGCATTAATGCACTGGGGAAAAACCAAATGCAAATCAACTCCATTAGTTTTTCTTAGGTTCTACCAGGGACTTTAAAAGAATCTACTAATAGGATAACCGTATTCACTAGATTGATAAATAAATAGCAAATCCCTAATTCTTTCGAGGCGTGGGGCTGGAAGCAGCAGATGAAAGTGACTCCAGGGTAACTGAATAAAACCCCTGTGCTGATAGTTGCCTGATTGATCATAGCGTAGTGCACTAAGAGACAAGGAGTCAGCCGAGGGAGAAGAGGGAACAGGCGAGAGATGGAGCAGGACAGAAGTGTAGCCCAGTTCCAGCATGGCAAACCCCTCGGCTGTGTGCCCTGCTCTCCAAGGTGTGCCCAGTGTCCCGCATGGCTCTGCCACCCGAATGCCGCGCTGGCCTTCATCTCTCAGGCAGCCCAGCTGGTCGGTGTTGGCTCCTCTCTCATTATCCCGGTCTCTGTGCTTTCCCTCGCCGTGGCCCCAGGCCCATCCTGCCTGCTCGGTGCTCTGGGGCAGCCCGGCCCAGCCTCGTGCCAAGGGCGCCGTGCCCGGGGGCAGCGCGGCTGCGAGGGGCAGCGCGGGCAGCCCGAGCCCCGCGGCCACAGCCGGGCAGCGCTGGCCCAGGGCCCTTCGGGCTGCCCGGCCCTCGTCCGGCACCTGCAGCCGCGTGTGCGCACACGATTCCCCGCTCGCTCCGCTGTGCCAATAAAGAAGAAAGGCAGGGATGAGGATTGTTGCTATTGATCTGCCCAAGGGGATCATTAGGCATCAGTATCAATCTACAAATCAGTGGGCCTGTGTTACTTGCTTGGGCAGTCATTGCCAATTTGTTCCTATTAGATGGCCGAGCCCGGAGGTGTTTGATGAGCAGATTGGGTCTTTATCTCGGCGCTGGAGAGCAGGCGGGCGTGGGGAGATGCCGCAGCTTTGCAGGATTTCTGCTGTTTGTTTGTTTTCTTCTGCTGAAACCCTTTCCACTTCTCTGTGAAGAATTTTGTAGGGGCTGAATGTGTTTCTGCTCTATGGATGGTTTTTCATATCATCAGATTAAACATATTGAGAGTTTAGGAGAAACTATTTAAAAATAATCCCCTTGCTTTTATTTGGTCTGTTTACCAGCAGCACTCCCTATAAAAATACACATTCATGCCAGATTCTTTTGTTGTCCTTTCCAGGTCAGACCCAACATTAGGAACACAAACAATTTTGCTTTTTCTATCCCAATCCATTCCTTGGGATTTACCGAGTCATGCTTAGCGAGGTGATTGTTTTCACAGTATTTCTCCCTGTGATTTAATTAATTAGGCCAAAAAAAATTAAAGCTTGCAGATAATATTTTATTTTCAAAGTGTTTCTATGTGGAGGGCAGCCCCAGGGGTTAGTGGCCCCTTGGACACAGCCCTGCTCTTCCAGAGCTGTCTCCCTTATCTGCATATTTGCAAATAAGAAAAATGTTTAATACTACGCAAAATGAATAACAGATTTAGACCATAACAGGAGAATGGAAATTAATGGCAAAAAAAGGATCAAACCAGTTCTCATGAATGATCTGATCCGACATCAATGCCGTGTTATTTAATGCAAACCTTGATTCCGACTGTTCCATCTCACTCCTCACACGAGCATGGCGCAGTTTAAACATCTGTCCAGCCGTTAAAGACCCTATTGATGCTGTGTTATTGGATTTCTAATTTCCAGGTTTTGTCAGGGGGTTTAGCAGACTATATAAGTGTTTATAATTTCTAATGAGTTTAATCTCTAATTTGACTCTGTTACCTGGGACTGTCAAATCCCTTTTTCAGCACTTGGTCTGTGAAAATTCAAAATACAGAAATACAGGTTTCTAAAGAACTCGAAATATTTGTCATATCTTTTATATACAAATATGTGTGCAGTAAACAGAACTATACATTCTTATTCTCTTTGAAGATCAAGCCTGGTTTTAATCCTGCCTATCTGCTGCAATCACAATATATTACCTAAACCCAAGTTTCTTTGAGGACTTTTTGGATAGATGTCACTATTTCATTGGAGATAAAATAGGGTGTGTTTTAGGATACCACATTATTGCTGCCTGATTAGTATTTGATCAAATCCTATCTGTTTTTTTTGTCCCTGAGACAATCCAGCTCCTCCACATCCGGAGGCGAATTCGCCTCATTCTGTCTGACAAGTGTTTTGTTGGGGAGCAGCGGATCAGATCCGTGTAAACACACGGCTGGGGTGGGGAGCCCCGCACTTTTAATTTATCATAAACTCCACAGAACTCATTAGCTTTCATCTTTACATCGCACGTATAGAAATGAATTCTGAGCTCACTCGGGGAGGCTTTTTTTTTCTGTGGAGTTTGCAGTACAAATATTTATGGACCTTTTTCTTTGTAGTAGAGATTCCAGTGGCAACAGCTATCACACGACAAACAGCAGCTTGCGACTTAGGGAAGAGGTTGCCAAAAGCTGTTGTTTATTTAGTTGCGTGGCATTTTGTCTTGAAATTTGTTTTGCTACTATTTGCAAAAAATACAGGGCTCTCTTGGGAGGAGAAATTGGGATTTTTTGCCTATACTCCAGAAGGAAAAAAGCCTCCCAGAAAATGAAATCTAAGTGTGCTTGTATGTATGAACATAACTTTATAATCAGCATATTCTAAGGATTTTCAGAGCAGGAGGCTGCTCACTGCCCATTCACAAAACACACATATGGAGATTTTATGGTAGGTTTTGTTTTAAAGATAATGATTTGTCTCCGCGTTGCAGTTGTTTATGTTTCTGTCTATATCTTTTTCCTCACCCCTGTTTTATTTAGTAAGGTTTCAGCTGTGAAATTTCTCCATGAAACAATTGATACATTCTCCACACGCTGCAGTGAGGGGAAAAAAAGCCCCTGAGATTAATGGTCAGTGTCTCATCCACACAAATTTGTGTTACGATACTACCGAGAAGCTGCGAATTACTGACAAGATCTAGAATAATTCCTAATGCTGTCGAAGGCTTCATTTTCTCCTCCGCATGATGGATGAGGCATAAGAAGTGCTTTCTGAGATCGTTAATGTGCATCATTCTGTTAAGTGTTATTAAAGTCCGTCTGTCTTCGGCAGCAGAAACAATGGCTTAGCCCTTATTTTGTCTCTCTCTTTGCTAAACTCCAACTGGCTTTTACTAATGTGGCCTCTTTGGGGCTCTTTCCGTGGCTGGTTTGTACCACGGCGTTCGGGTGGTTTGGGGAATTGTATTTTCCCTTTGAGTTTAATGTTGGCTTGTGGCATGGGGAGGCATGGCGAATTCCCAGTGATTCTGTCTGTAACCTGTGGATAATGCTCAAGCAGGGCAGGATCCCTACCAAAGCTTCCATTTAAGCTTGGAGAATAGGACTGAAGTTCCCCTTTAGACGGCTGCTCCTGCGGAGCGACGCTGGGCTGTGAAACTGCCCCCGGGAGCGCCTGTGTCCGCTCATTTCCCCTGCATTAATTGTTTAAAAATCTGGGAATTGCTGTCTGAGGAGAGAGTGAGCTGGTCCCTTGCTGGGAGGGAAGCTGGCATGGGGTAACCCAAACTTGTCCTGCTTGGGCAGAAGTCGCTGCCCTGCCCTGATCCCACGGGCATCGCCCCATTCCCCAAGGGGGAGGAGGCCAGACCCAGATTGCAGATGGATCATATTAAATCAAAAGTACTTTTAACCAAACAGAAGAATTCACTTTAAAGGTTTTTAACCTTTCTTAAGAGCCAATTTTTCCTAAAGCCCTGCGATAATAAAATACAATATAATTTATAGAGCACTCTCCACGGGTATGCATTCCTCCTCTCTTCTTTTTTTTGGTACAGTCAGATAAAACATCCAACAACTGGGATGATAATCAAGAAAAAACAAAAAGCAACTGATCATAAAGCATTTAGAAATGTAACATTCCTTTTACAAGGGATTCAGACATCCTTGGGAAGCCTCACTTCTATACTTTTAATAGAATTAGAGAAGTGTGATGCACAGCTGGTAAAAGCTCAGTCATCCACAGCACAGCGAGTTTTTGAGTATTTAATTTTATATTTGAATAATTCTCCAGATCAGGCTATAATCATGGATGTCATATAAAAAGATTTTTTTCATAAATTACATTATTTCACAGATGTGCAAATACTTCTGTGAAAAAAATTACGTTGATCAGTTTTTAATACCCCCCTGTCTCACCCTTCAGTCAAAAGAAAAAATAGCTTTTTTCCCATCTTTGTCTTAAGAAAGGTGCTAGATTGTAAACATCTGAAGGAAATGAAAGGGGGTTGGCCAGTCCACCCCAAATTCTTTCCAGATTTTCATTCCTTTCACCAGCAGCCTTCTGTTCTTGGAGGAGAGGGAGGAACAGCAGAAGAAAGAGAGAGATGTCTCTGTTTCTTATTAAATTTAAAGTGCAAAGCAGGGGCTGTATTTTGCTAATTTTCAATCTGCTAATTGGGAAGGGGGTTAGGAGGTGAGGGGCCGTGGGGACACGGCAGGTTTGGTGGGACACAGCCTGGCCAGTGGCATGGCCCTGGCAGGGACAGCAGGGACCAGGCATAGCCCCGGCCTCGCTCCGCAAGGGCTTGGGCTCACTGCACTTCTAATCCCTCATTATAACATCCTGTTTATTTTTCTAATTAGAAAATGGCTCGTTTACCAAGAATAAACTTCCCCACAGGCTCGTGCTCTGCCTGGCTGGGGCTCAGGCCCCCACAGCCTCACAAGGGTGCCTGAAAGCCTTGGGGGGGCTCAGGGCAACCTGGCCACTGGAGCTTGTGTCCCTCCAGCTCCTGAGCTCTGTGCCTTTCATCTGCTGTGACCATGGGAAACATTTAATGCAGGCACAGGCAGTTCCACAGCACATCCTCACATGCAGAGTATCTGTGTATCTTGGATATTGTCGGGACTGGAAAAGTTTGCCCTAATGTTAAATTCAGGGATGGCAATTAAGATAAATGCCAGCTTCCCAGCTCTCTCATCCCATCTCCTATGAAGTTACACTTTAGGGGAAAGGAAGGCTAAAAATAACTTTATAAAAGTTAACCAAGGTGTCACACCCTGCCTGCTTGGGCTTCAATCAGAGTTGCCAGCTTGTTTTTCAAGGAATTTAAGTACCAGATGCACTTGGAGAAAGCAAGCTAAACATCAGAGTTTATTTTCAATATGCAAGTGGTATAAAAATATGCAAGCCCTGATCTGAGTGCTATGGAAACTGCTCCACAAAAATGTGGAACGAAAGCTGTTACTGTAAGCGTGGTTCATGTCCTGTAACAGCTGTGACAGCCTGGCACAGCTCAACACTTGTCCAATTAGATGAAAATATTCAAAAGGAAACCCGATTTAAATGCGATCTGTAATAATCGTTCACAATTACAAAGCACCCCAGTAACAAACACTGTCCCCCTGCCTGGGTCACCCGTTCTCTGCCTTGGCCTCGGCTCAGTGGACGCCGTCTCTCCCTCCTTGCGCCAGCTCCAAAAGCATTTTTCAGGGCTTACGTTACAGTTATTTGCAGATTATTTTAGGTCTGTGTTCTTTTATATCCACTTAGCAACTTGCAAGGAATATTTCAGGAGCAGCCCATGCTTGATGTGCCTCTTTTTGGGGAGCAGGAGGACTAGGTGGGGCAGATTTAAAAGCCATTAATGTATTTTATGACAGATGGTTTTCAGTTTAGGCAAGAAAGCCCAAATAGACACTAGCACAGAGACAGGAATGTGGACACGTATCATTAAGCTCTTTCTGTTAATCAAATGCAAGAAACATAGTAAATTTATTTTTATACCTGACCTGTGGAATAAATATGGCCAATGGATATTATGCATAATAGGTCTTAAAAGGAGCAATTAGAGTTTCCCTTTAACTTTTCTGATTTGTTACAAGTTGTATCTATTTCTAAGGTTTTAAGGATACCAACGATTCAAATCATCCTACTGCATAAATTTTAGTTATTTACCATAGTTCATAAGTATCATGTGATGACCTTTTTCTGGCTTCATAAAATCAGTGGCTTAATATAATTTAGGATCTGAGAGTGCAAGTTCCTCGATTCATTTATCATTTGATGCTGAAATTTGTTTAGTCTGGATCGAAGACCCTACTCAGCTTTTTCTACTAGTCACAGATTCTTTGTACACTGGAAACTGGGAGATCTTTGTGTCTTGTCTCTTTCTTTCAAGTTTGACCAAAAATAGTCATTAAAGACTTCAGAAGCCCCCTGACTTTATAAATAAAGGCTTTTGACTGACTCTGATGGGAGTTCCATGCATACAACAGCCCCTATCACTAATTTTTCAGGATGGGAAAGTGTGTTAATATGGAATTCACCTTGAATTAAGTGGTCAGTTTTGACTGTATTCCAGACAACTTTTTATGAATACAATTAAATAGGGAGTTTTAATAGCTTCAGGAGAATTAAATTGCAAATTGTTCTATAAAGAATGTTTATAAATACATATAGATAGATGATAGATGTAGTTGAAAGCAGGAGGCAATACAGTAATTTATTTTAAAAATTCTTCCGTAGTCAGTGTGAGTGATTTCAAATGGAATCCCAGAATCTCCAAGCCAAAGCTCTCATCTTCTGAGGAATTTCAGTTACCTGGAATAAAATGTTGCCTTAGAAATTGTTGACGTAATAGTCCCCTTGGGAACCCCAGAGCAGTCAAAGAGAAATCCAACAATAAATCCAGAGGCCACCTGGATAACTCCCATTAAAGGCTTTTTTTTCAGTGGAAAAAATTCTTTAAAAGCTTAATTCTTCCTAAATGTAAAGTCCAGTGATCGTGTTTCTGTAGAACTTTTACAGTTGGGTGTTTCACTTGGTTTTGTGAGAACTTTTCCAGGGCTCTGGGGCAGTGACAGCCGCTCTGTTCCCTTGCGTGCCCGCGCTGCCCGTGCAGGGGGAACCGGGGGCACCGAGCACGCCCCGAGCCGGGCCCGGCTGCGGTTCTGCTGTGGTCGGACCTCGCCCGGGGGCTGGGCCCGGCAGTGCCCCCGACACGGGACCCCAGTGCCGGAGTCCCGCAGCTGAGCGGGGACGGGAGCCGGGCCGGCTCCGGCCGGGAGCGCTGCTGACACCGGCGCCTTGGGAAAGCATTGCCCGCAGACGCTTTTCTCCAGAAAAATACAAAGGGGAAAAGCCTTCTGTGCACCGTGCAGCCTCCGGCGTGCACGAGTAGCCCGGCAGAGCCGTTCAGTCTGCAAAGGTGGAAGTTGCGGAGAATTTGCAGCCAGCAGGTCCCGGAGCATTCCCTGCCCCGCAGCTCGGCCATCGCAGGGCTGAGATTGCGAACCTGGCCCCCAGGCAGGGCCGCTGGAATTCGCCGGGGCTGCCTTGGAAGGAGGGGATACGTGTGGCGTGGCTCGGCTGAGAAGCAAGGCTGGTTTTAGGGGCCGTGGGGGGAAATGGAGGACGCGCAAAATCACCCACTGCGCCCGCTCTGTGCTCCCCGCGATCCCAGCCGTGTTCCGTGCTGCAGCAGAAAGGCACCGTGTGCCTTTTGACTGAACACATTCAGCGCCAAGCAGTCATCCCATAACCAGTGGAAATTTTATCACATTTTAATTCTCTAGCAACATTTTCAAAAGGCGAAATGGGTCACAAATGAAGTGTGTTATTCTTAGTTGTCTGTATTATTAGTTAACATCAGCTGTCTGCTGATCCCCACCTCCGTGCCCAGTACAAAGGACACTATAAACCACATTTTTAAAAAGGATGCTTGATTTTTGTGGAAATACATATAAAAATAGATTCAAGGTTTTGGGTTTTTAAATATGATCATTTAATAGATTTTCTGGTGTGGTGACTGGAAGATAAACCTCTTTTAAACCCTCTGAAATTCAACATTTCACTGAATTTAACATATTCTAAGTTATACATAATATATATTTTGAAGCAGTTTTACACTTTTTCTATAGGCTTTGATTTTCAGCAGTGTCTACTTTTTTCTGTATAATGAAGGTCTCATTTATAACAATATTTTAAATAGTCCAAGCCAGATATTTATACTGGTTTTTATCTTGAAATGAGATTTGCAGTATCTTTTGTTTTTGCTTTATTTACCTCATCATTCCCTTATACCCAGAGCCTATTTTTGCAATTGCATTTATTTAAAATGGTATTTTTTTACTTTTAATATAATTATGTTGTTTAGACAAGAGGTTTTTTTCCTTGTGAGTATTAAGGAACTTGTTTTGCTGCTCTCCCTGGAGCAGTTCAGTGCAGTAATACATACACTCAGACGGGGAGGATTCCCAAATTGTCTGTTCCCGTGCTTGGGATTCAGACAAGCAGGCACTGTCTCTGTTCCTGTAAGAAGCAGTGAAATTTTGTGTCATGGATCTGGACTTAAACTGTTCCAGAAGCAATTTCTGTTGATAGGCCACGGTTTTTCTGGACATTTTCCTGTGTTTCTGAGCAGAAAGCAGGTTTGTGGCACTAGAGATGTAATCACTGAGTGCTGGCTGCGCTGGCTATGACAGGGCCACATTCTCACTCCAGGATAATTCATGGAACCGTGTGGTAAAAGGGCAGCAGAGCCAGTTCTGTTCAGCTTGGCCTTGCTCATCACCTCCCCTGCCCGCAGAGCCTCGTGTGGCTGCATGAGCTGAGTCTGCCTGCCATGGGCAAGGGACCCTCAGTGCTGCCAGGAGTGGAGAGAGCCCAGCTCCATCCCAGGGAACTCAATCCCGTCCCGTCCCGTCCCGTCCCATCCCATCCCATCCTGTCCTGCTCCGCTCCAGCACCACGAGCCCACTGTGCAGCTCCCCGTGTGTCCTGTCCTGCCTCACCTGCCTCCTGCTCTCCTGCCCTGGCCTCAGGGATGAGCTCCTGCAGGAGGTGGGCAAGCGGCAGGTGTGGAAGGTGAGGTGGCCACGGCCATGGATGGTGGCAGTGGTGTCCCTGGTCCTGAGTGACTCTTGGCTGCTTGTCCGTGTCCTTGCAGCCTCCTGGCCGGACACAGCAGGGCCAGGCCCGGCGTGGTGTGTCCGGGAGCTGGGAGAAGCTGCGTCCCCATCTCTGAGTGGTGGATAGTTCTCCCGCCTTGTTACCAGAATTGGGATTGTTTTGGTTGGAAAACCCCTCAGAGGGCTTTGCCAGGGCCGGGCGATTCCCGGCGCGGCGGTGCCGGTGCCAGGCCCGGGCGATTCCCGGTGCTGGGCATCCCCCGCTGT
>VWYI01025299.1:596226-680412 GCA_013399455.1 Anthoscopus minutus | reverse complement strand
ATCCCATCCCATCCCATCCCATCCCATCCCATCCCATCCCATCCCGCCCAGGAGACACAGGCACAACTCAAATTGCTTGGAGACTTTTGCATTCAAATGTTTTTTTTCTATAACAATATCCCTAAACCCCACCTGCATTTATATGGAGATTTTCCTCCTCTGGGTTGTTGGGGAGCAAACTCAATTCCTGCCACAAAGACAGAGGTGGTGACCAAATAATTTCTATATAATATTAATTTTATATGTGTATGGTTGCACAATTTGTTCGTCAAAGTGTGAAATCACAAAAATGAGGTGTTTTTTGTGTGGGTGCCTTGGGTTGCTGGGGGGGGGGGCAGTGGATATTCCAGCACTTCTGTTTCTGCTTCCAATATTTGTGTTTGTTTTTCAGGGGCTTTGTTAATACCTGAGGGAACCATTAATGCAGCCGAAATAACAGGAGATCTGATGTTCTCATGGTATTTTAGTATTTCACTTCCTCGATGGAAATGCCAGGAGAACGCCAGATCTCGCGGTATTTGGGCCCCAGAAATAGCTCCCTTGGGAATTTTAAAAAAGCCCATAAAATACATAAACACAAATATGGAGATATCCAGGTTCCTGCTGAAGTTGCCTGCGCAGCCTTCCCTCGATTGAAGCCATCAGTCAGCAGCTTTCCCTCCCTTCCAGCTGATTTGTCTTTGTCACTGAGCAGAACTACTCTTTCTCCCTCAAACCCATGGCAGAGAACCAGACCCGTGTCGCTAATTGTGATTATGGAGAGGACAATTCTGGATTGCTCACACAGACAGAAGAATTCCCCCAGTCTGCTTATTTTTTTTCTTAATATGGCTGTTTACTTTTTTAAAAAAACATGTTATTCTTTTTTATTATTATTATTTTTAGTTTCACTATAATTTTCATTGGATATTTAGCTGTGTCTAGTTAATTATCTAATCAAGCAAATGGTTTCTTTGGCTCTTAGCTAAAACAGGAAAACACCCTGGTATCAGGATTAAGTTTTCATCTCTATCAACTGGCTTAAAAATACTGAACTTGATTCCTTTTGAATTAACTGAGTCTTATTTTATTTTTTTTTTCAATATCACCTATCACCATAGTAACCACCAGCTGTCAGTTCAGTTTCTGACATTTTTCTCATTTGGTAAGATTTCAGAATTGCCATCCTCCCTGCCAACATGTCATGAACAAGAAAAAAAAAAAATGCATGAAAAATCTAATGGGTGTCTGGTCTGATTGTCCTCACTCGTGGCAGGGAAGACAAAAACTGATGAATTGTGAAATGTATTCAGAGGGATTCAAGAAAAGCAAGTGTCTCGGACCCCCTCCTCACCCACACCTCCTCGTTTTCATCTTGTTATGCTTGATGCACCAGACATGCTTGCCCTGACACTCGGGTTTGTAGAAATTTAAGATTAACAGTTTTTACATTCACCTCGCTGATCCCCGGGTTTTAAAGTCATCATTAAAAATAAAGTTCGCAGAGCTCATATTTAGCACCATTTCCCACTCATTGATGAGGTTTTAGCACCTGTGAATTCTCAACAAAACACTTCCCGTGCCTGAAGTCAACAGCCAGTTCGGTACATTCCCACATTTCCGCCCCTATTTCTGTATTTTGTGTACATTAGAAAGCAACCTTTGAGCAGGCCTAAAGAGAAAGGCAAATTCTGGGTAACTCCCTGGGCTGGGGTTTTGTTTGTGCTGGAAAAGGGCAGCAAATGGTAACATTTGGTCTTTTTTATTTCTTCAGTTGGTTTAGATAAAATAATATAAATTTAAGGAAAAATGGGTTTGTGTTCAGTAAATGATGCTGCACCTCCTGGATGGCAAAATATCTGTGAGACACCTCCTCACCAGTGCTGCAGGAGGGCAGGAGAAAGGGAAAGGACTCGTTTACCTCTGGCAAAGCAAATAAAACTCCAGCAGAGCCTTTATAACATGTATTTTTGGGGGCTTTTCTATACAAGACACACACATGGAACTGGCATGTTGTATTTCCGTAGGTATAAAACAAATCCCCCCAGCTGCCTCCACAGGGGCACAAAGAGCCGTCCCCTGGACGTGCTTCCAGGGGGCTTGTTTGGGGCTGTATCCATCTCTTTTTTCCCCCGACTGTCTGCGAATTGAGGCTCAGCAGCGGGAACTCATTTCAGGAACATAAACGTGATTTGATGAGCAGCTGCAGCGCTCGGGTCCCTGCGCTGCCGGGGACACCCCGGCGCTGCCGGGGCTCAGCCCCGCTCCCAGCTCACGTTTCACATTCGGGGCTCCGGCGCTTCAAACCCGGCAAGCCCAAAGGGGAATAATTGAAACAATCCCGGGACATTATACCCACTCGGGAACATTTGGGGGAATTTGTATTTGTGAGTATTTTCGCTCAGTTCTTCTGCATCTACACGGAGCAGGGAGGTAGCTCTTCCCAGGAAAAGTAGTGACTCCTCTAGGAAAACCCAGGGCTGCGTGTTTGTCAGGGTTTTTCTCTGAGAATTCGTGGATTGAGCTGTCCCAGCCCCGTGCTCTGGGGTTGCAGCTCGGGTGCGAGGCGCTGGCCCCGCAGGTCGGCGGCGGAGCAGCGGCGCCGGAGCTGCGGGAGCGCGGCTGCGGGGCTGGGCGGGAGCGTCCTCCCAAACCGCGCATTTCTCCATCCAAGCGTCTTTTCGAATTAGACATTTCAGATATAGCTAGTGCTTAAATGTCTTCTCGATTTTAGAATGAAAAAACATCATCTTTGGGAAAAAATTGAAAATTATCCCATTTTCCTGCCTGTTTCAGCCATGTGTTTTGCCAGCTGTATTTTTTAAATAGTTCTATAAATGCATCTCATGAAATAAATGCACTGGGAAAGTGTAACTCTTTTAATGATAAATAATATTGTTGTATATAATATTTGAAAACAAATGGGGTAAACAAAATGCGCCTTAATGTCTTTATGGTTTGTGAGATTTATAACAATAATCAGCAGCCGACTGTAACACTGTTTGCACCTTGTGTGCCCTAAAGCCATTGGATCCCTCTGTTAATTGTATAAATTCCATGCACTATGGAAAATCGTGATGTATCATTTATATTCAGCTATGTCAGGTATATAAATATTAAAATATATTGGCCAAAAATGGCTGATTACCCCTCAAACATTTCATGATAAATCTTATCTTTTTATGGTGGTGGTAGCACTGAGGGTGGAGTGGGGGGGGGAATGGACTAAATATTTCATGTTATTTGGAAATATTCTTTAAACAACCCAGATATATTATTAATGTTTTACAACTGCTTCAAAAATCCAGCAGCTTGGTTCAGGTTTAGAGGATAAAGTGGTTCAGTACCTGAAGAAAAAGTGATTTTTATATGCAAAGCACCCCAATGGCAGGGATTATGTTATTTATTCAGCCTGGGATCCGTGTGGCTCGCGGAGGCTCCGTGCTGACGCCCTGGTATAAAATAGAGGTGACGTTCCTGGAGCCAGCGACAGCAGCACCTCCCTGCTCTGCTACACCAAATATTCATGGGCATTTATCAGGGCCTTATTATTCACCTATAGTCTTATTTAATAAACTCCTGCTCTCCCCAGCCACGATGTAAAGGCACAGGGACAGTGTTTGTGACAGTCTTTTGCCTAAAAATATTTATATGAAATACGATCTATTTCTGTGTGCTCCCCACACAGCCCCAACCTGAGCCCCGGCCTGTGCAGGGACAGGGAGAAAATTCTGTTATACATATTTATTGATACTAATGCCTGTGTTTTAATGAATAAAGAAATACACAGTTGGACTGTGGCTCAAGTGTGTCAGGCAAGTGGCCGTCTGCAGTGCGGAGGGAGGAGGTGTCGGCGAGGGGCTTGGAAATACGTGTGGCTGGGAAGAGCTGGAACGGGAGCGATGCCTCGCACCGACAAGCAGACTTGGGGTGTGTGATAGACTTTGTTCATTTGATTCTCAGAACTCAGTCGGGGTTAAATTGGAATCCAGACATCAAAGAATTCTTCCAGCAGCCCCAAATTTTGTCCATGTAATTTTTTTCTTGCAGTTGTCATAATTGTGGCTAATTTCACACTGCAAAAAAAATTTTTTTTCTGTTTGAAGTATTTTCCTAAATATGCAGAGAATGTGGGAGTGGGATTATTCGTTCTCTCTGGTGTTTCCCTGATGGTCACAGCCAGGCAGTTCCAAGCGCTTGGTGGCCATGAAGAACCCTTGGGTTTGGTGGGGTGTGTCCACATCCCCTCGAGCTCACGGATCTGAGCAGGATCCTGAAATCTGAAGGGGGGGGAAGGCTCAGGGCTGGAAACAGCAACGCCCTTCTCTCTGTTCCTTTTTTTTGCCTGACTGTTGTGTCTGAGCACAGGCGTGTGGTGCTGCATATTTGGTGGGTTTGCAGATTTCTGTGCGATTTTTATCTGAAGGTCAGGGCTGTGGAAATACATCAGGTTGGGATTTGGGATGTTTGCCATTTGCCATTTAGCCTCGCTCCTGCTTATCAGATCGCTGGGAGCACGGGCCTAATAAACCTGGGAGCTGCTCCGAAAAGGAAAAATAAATATTGTTCTGGTTTTATGGAGTCTCTTTACTATTGCACAGCAGGAGATTTAAATGTATTTATTTAAGTTTTTGCCTTTTTTGCTTTGGAATTGTGGAACTAGGGAAAAGAAATTTATGGTAGCTCTTTATAATTTCACTGGATATTTGCATACATTAATTTTTTTAAATGAAAAATTTATTTCCTTTTTTCTTTCCCCATTGGAAAAATAAAAAAGGAAAAAAGTTGTAGGAAGGCCATGCCAGAAAGAGGGAATGGGGAGGGGACGGGGGCCTTCTCTGCATCCACCATCAGTTTGAAACCAAAACATGGTATTTGAGGTTTCTCCAGATGGGGTTTTCTCCCATGGAACAACCCCCAGTGGCAAGCAGAGTTTCTGAGCCATGGGCCAGTGAGTCACTGCTGGGCCAGCAGAGCCACAGCCGGGGCCGTGCTGGCCTCAGTCACTGCACCCCTCAGACAGGAGCTACCCACTGTGGCAATGCCACTTGCATCTGTAATTCACGTTTTCAACACTGCTTTTTATGGTCTGGATGGGGCCTAAAGAAGTGTTCAAGAAGAGAGCAGCCTGCAAATGGTGTTCAAACCCAGAGCTTTCAGAACAGCCTCACCTGGACATGGAAATGGGCGCTGCCTCCTCCAGCACAGCGCTCTGACACCTGCAGGCCAAGCACGGGGTGCCCATGGCACAGGGGTGCCCATGGCATAGGGTGCCCATGGCACAGGGGTGCCCATGGCACAGGGATGCCCATGGCACAGGGGTGCCCATGGCACAGGGATGCCCATGGCACAGGGATGCCCATGGCACAGGGATGCTGCTGGCTGGCACAGGGGTGCCCATGGCATAGGGTACCCATGGCACAGGGATGCTCATGGCACAGGGATGCCCATGGCACAGGGATGCTGCTGGCTGGCACAGGGGTGCCCATGGCATAGGGTACCCATGGCACAGGGATGCTCATGGCACAGGGATGCCCATGGCACAGGGATGCTGCTGGCTGGCACAGGGGTGCCCATGGCATAGGGTACCCATGGCACAGGGATGCTCATGGCACAGGGATGCCCATGGCACAGGGATGCTGCTGGCTGGCACAGGGGTGCCCATGGCATAGGGTACCCATGGCACAGGGATGCTCATGGCACAGGGATGCCCATGGCACAGGGATGCTGCTGGCTGGCACAGGGGTGCCCATGGCATAGGGTACCCATGGCACAGGGATGCTCATGGCACAGGGATGCCCATGGCACAGGGATGCTGCTGGCTGGCACAGGGGTGCCCATGGCATAGGGTACCCATGGCACAGGGATGCTCATGGCACAGGGATGCCCATGGCACAGGGATGCTGCTGGCTGGCACAGGGGTGCCCATGGCATAGGGTACCCATGGCACAGGGATGCTCATGGCACAGGGATGCCCATGGCACAGGGATGCTGCTGGCTGGCACAGGGGTGCCCATGGCATAGGGTACCCATGGCACAGGGATACCCATGGCACAGGGATGCCCATGGCACAGGGATGCCCATGGCACAGGGATGCTGCTGGCTGGCACAGGGGTGCCCATGGTCTGGCCAGCTGGAGGCAGTGGGTGCCAGCAGCCGAGCTCCTGGGAGCCCATTTGCCTGGTGTAGGTGCAGGGCTCTTCAGGCAGTTTGGGAAGTGGCTGTGGCTCCTAGGTGCTTGTTAATGGCTCCGTTTGCACAAAGCCATCCCAGCTGTGGTCTGGGCACCAGCCCCTTCCCTCCTGATCACCTCATGGCCAAAGCCCATCTGACACAGGAGTCTGCTTGCAACTGGCTGCAGGGGCATGGCTGGAGGGGGAGGGAGAGGACTGAAAGGCCACGGCAATCCTTAGGAAAACATTAGTTTGTTATTTTAATATTTTTGAGAGGAAAGCATTTTGCTCCTGTGTCGATACCTTTTTGTGGTTTATTATTTTGTTGCTAATTTACTTAACCATTAGCAAATTAAGGTGGATTATGGCTTGGATGCATTAAAAGCACCAAGGAGTTGCGGTCCTTGTGGCTATTTCGGGCAATGTCATAAGCACACTCTTTTTTTTTATTGTCCTCCTAGGGAGCAGAATTTGAACTTAATATTCCATGAAATAAGCCATTGTAATCACGTTGGGTTAATAGAAGAAGTAAAATTGCCTCTCCTCTCACAAGACATTAGAGCAAGGCTGCATTATTAAAGTTTTCTTGCGGACAGGCGGTTTAAAATATATCCTCAGTGGCTGACGCAAGTCTTTTCAGCGGGGATGACAGCTTTTCAGATCTTAATAGGCTGTTCATTTCTGGCCTACGAGTTTTCAGCATTTCTTCTTTTCAAGCCAGGCTGTGACATGATGGCTAAAAACTGACATAAAGAAGTGCCATGTACTGTGAAAACCTTTATTCACTAAGTGGCTCCATGTAAATTGGTGTCAATAAGCAAACAATTAGAACTTAAAAAAAAATTGTTGGTTTAAATCCCTTTTCTCCTTAATCATTTGACCTAAAAATCTCTCTTTTTTCTCTCCTTTCTTTGGAAGTGGTGCATATAAACCAGTGACAAAGTGTTTTGCAAGTGAAAGTGGATCAGATCTTTGTTAGAAATCAGTTAATGATATTTAGCCAAGGTGAGTTTGGCATAACGTTTTTTGTCTTTGAAATAAAATTTACAGTGAACTAGACTCCAGGTAAAAGATAAAGGATGAAGAAGGGGCTGGTTCTTCTGCCCTTTCTCCCCACACTCCCAGTCTCCTGTTTAGAGCCACAGCCTCCTGCAGCATGAACAGCCACTGTGCTCTGGGAGCTTGGCTATTTCAAGAAATTTGTTCTCGTTGTTCATGCTTTCTGGAGATTGTTTACTTGAATCATTTGCAGAAAAGACTTTTTTCATGTGTCATTAGGTGAAGAAAAGGCGCAGCACTTAATACTTTCCCCATGCTTGGTTGTCCCAGGAAAGAAATGTTCAGCAGAGCTTTTAATTTCTGTTTTAATTTATGATTTCTCCTTTTCTTTTTACAACTCGACTCCTCTCCTCGTTCCTTCCTCCTGATGGATCCGGCAGGGCGGCTCCTGGCCGCTGCGATGGCTCCGGGCTGGCTGCAGGCAGCGGCCCGTGGCTGTGCGGGCTGTGCGGGCTGGGCTGCCGGGGGATGTCAGCGCCCGCTTCCAGCCCAGAGCCACAGCCTCGAGTTTCAGGTGCCTGCTGAAGGCAGATGGCTCGCTGGAGCAGGGGAAGTGGCAGCACCTCATTTTCTGCGATGTTTCTGGGGGGTTTGCACCCCCTCATGTAACAGGGCATGAAGGGAGGCTGCAGGAAGAGCCCAACTGTCGCATTCCCCCTGAGGAGCTGGGTGTGCAGGGTGATGGCAGGGTGATGGGATCCCATCCCATCCCATCCCATCCCATCCCATCCCATCCCATCCCATCCCATCCCANCCCAGTCCCTCTCCAGCTCTCCTGGAGCCCCTTTAGGCCCTGCCAGGGGCTCTGAGCTCTCTCTGGAACCTTCTCCAGGTGAGCACCCCCAGGTCTCCCAGTCTGGCTCCAGAGCAGAGGGGCTCCAGGCCTGGAGCAGCTCCCTGGCCTCCTCTGGACTCATTCCAAGAAGTCTAGGTCCTTATTTTTGGGGCTCCAGTAAGGAACTGGTCTAAGTCCACCTGTGTGCTTCTAATCACTTGGTATCAGTGACATTATATTTGTTTCCTAATTAAAGGATTTATTAATGACTTCAACATTTCTCACAGACCAGGGCAGGTGTAAAAATTTGAGGGTGCTCAGGCACTGCTGTGGGGGAGTGACAGGGAAAAGGAAAAGAAAATGGTTGATTATTGCTTTTAATTAATAAAAAATCAATGACAAAATTATATCCTAATTTTACAATAATATAACTTTGGAAGTTATATTAATGAAGGGGACTGTAGCAGCTGGCTCTGGAAACCTGGGTGCAGAAACCAAGTTGTTTTATTTTAGGTCACTTGCAATGAAAACTGTATTCAAAGTTGGTTTAATTCCAAGCTTTCATTCAGATCTACCTGGAGACAATGGAGGCAGAACATCAAACAGGCTGTGGTTCTCCTCAGAATCCATGGGTTTTTCCTTTTAAAGAAAGCTGTAAGTGAGGTGCCCCTCCCAAGCCCTGCTGGGCCCAGGGGAGTGGGAGGCCGGGCTGAGAGCTGGGGTCCGTCTGTGCCAGCCCCTCTGCTCCTCCTCATGACTGGCAGAAACAGATTTAACATTCCTCCCAGAGTTTACAGGAAAAGCCCCAGAACACTAGAAATACAATTTAAAGAAATAAAAGGTATAATGAAAGCTTTTGCATTTACAGGAATTAAAGCAGCAAACATTTCTTAAAATTTCCAGCCATAAATGAAATTTATTTAGGTATAACAGGACAGGTTAGGATATATTGCTTACACCAAAAATATAATTCCAAAAATTATATTGATGATTTCTGACAATTTTCCACAATTTGATAATTACACAACATTTGGCAATTTAAAAGATTATTCCTGTTGTTCAATTTAAAGCAAAGGACAAGGAGCTGTGGCTGGAGTTCTCAAGGCTGGCTGGCCTGCCCACAGATTTGTGTTTATATATCTTGCAATATTTTTCAGTAATCAAGGCAATGCCTTTAAATAAAAGTGAAAAGTTATGTGACCTTGGTTGTCAGACTCAATTTAGACTCCACCGCAACACTTCGCATTTTATTTTTTAAATTAGCTGTTGCCATCTTTTACAATTTGTTTATAGGCAGAAAGAGCTACATGGAATGGGAAGTATCAGGGAGGAGTTGAGAGGTGCTGCTTTGGCCTCAAATAGAGACATTTTTAATAACTTTAACAGCTTTTTATTTTATTTTATTTTATTTTATTTTTCCCTTTAATCTGTTTTCTCAGGTGGTGCCTTGATGCATTCTGGTTTTCTTTGCAAAAAATTTGTTTCCTTTTTTGAAGAATGTTTGAGTTCTATTCCCACAGAATGAGGAACACACTGGATTTTTGGGAAGTTCACCATTAAAGGTGTGCAAGGTGATGTTCCCTCTTGGGTTACACCTGCCAAACCTCTTTGTTTCCCAGCTGGTTTTTGCCTGTTACAAGGATCAGGAAGAAGGGAGTTTGCTGTGCCCATGGTATCCATGGCCCCATGTGGGCACCACCTCCCTCTCCACTGCCCCATTCCAGGCTGGATTTTCCTTCCCTGGACATCTGCCACAGGTTTTGGTGTTGACTCCTCCCTTGCCTTCACTTCACTGCCAATATCCATGGATTTTCCCCACCTTTCTGGCTGAAGTAGGTCATTTGCTTTGCCAGAGACACCAATCAGCCCCTCTTGTATCTGACTTTTATTTTTCACAGGATACATTTTGAAAGCATATGTAAAATAGGACTGAAAATAGCATTCCAAATGTCAGCAGCCCTGTAGCGTCTTGGCTGAGCTGCTCTGCCTTACTGTTTGGAACAGATAAAGTCATTCTACTCAATGAAAACCAAAAGCAAACATGAGTTGTAGTAAAACTACAACATTTTGTAGTTGTGGCCTGGCACACAGGGCAGTGGCCTCTCTGCTTTTGAGGGTAGAATAGAAAAGGGAAAGTTTGAGGCTTGCATTCATGAAAAATACAAGAACTGTTTTGACCTAAATAGAATAAAAAAATTAAGGAAGAGGAAGATCATATGGCAAAGCACAAACATCTGAGACCGTTGTGCTCCTCTGGCTCCTTTCTGAATATGAGAATTCAGTGATTATAAAATCAGGCCCTGACTGAAGATGGGGTGATGATGTGGGCAGCACCCCCAGAGCTGCTGCACAGTGATGCCATGGACACATCTCACATTTATCATTTCAGCCTTTTCTCTCCCACAGCTCCGCATGCATTTTCAAGGGAATTGGTACATTAAAATGCATACTGGGAGTATTTTAGGCTCAATAGAGTCAATTGGGTTGTTTTATATGACTCTTCTGCTACCAAAAATTATAATTAGATCATTTTAGTTGGTTTTAAATTTGTGCTTCTAGTAAGAACAAAACTCTTACAGTCTACTTAAGTCAAAGTAGGAAATGAGCACATATTAAAATGCATCTTTAAATCTTTAACCCAGCCTATCAGTGCAAGCGAGGGCGCTGCCAATTACCGTGTGACGCTGTGGCAGCACCGCACAGTTTGTAACTCCGCAGTTCTGTCTGCGGACAGTGCCGCTTGCTTTTGGAAAAGGGGCTTTATAAAATGCCAGGAGTGTGGCCGGGCCTGAAGAGGCTCCTGCTGTTCGCATGGGACCGGCAGACGCCACACGTGGGGCAGGAAGCGGCGGCTGAGCGCGGCTCGGTTGTGGTTTGTGCTCCGGGGCTGCCGCGCGTGGGTGCGCTCTGCCCCTCCGAGCCCTTCGGCAGCCGCTGGTGCTGCAGGTATGGCCGGGCTGGCTCGCCCATCAAAGAGCCGCCGGCTTCGGAACGCGGCCCGGCCCCCGCCCCCTCTTTGAGCATATTCTATCCCCGCGTTATTGCATCAAACATCCCTTCTCATACAATACCACAGGAAACTAAGGGCCCTATTCAGAGATTACGTGCACCCCATGGAAGGGTGCTTTTCATCTATTGGAAACCTGATTTAAAACCCAGCCCTACGTGACTCTTCCCTGTACTGTAACTTGCACAAAACAGGGAGTTCTTGAGGTTTCCTGTATTAGTCCCTGCTCCTTTGACATGCCTGGCACAAGCCCGACAGGGTCTCATTGTGGCATTTTTATTAAGAAAGAGGATGCTGATTCTTTTTTCTCTGTCAGCTGCTGAAATAAGAAGGTTTTAAGAACAAAGAAAAAACTTGTGCCAAGGGGAGACACAAGAGGATTATGATTCCCAAAGGAATGTGGATGTTCCCCACACCAAAACACTGTCCTAATGAGCCAATGGGTTTTTCTGGTAAATATATTTGGGGAGAAGTACATTTGGGTGCCATCTCTACTCATTTATTCTTCAAACTGTAATGCCGCACATTTTGGGTTTCACTATATTGCATTTTAAAACTAATGATGCATTCATTCTCCGAGCAAATCTTATTTCTAAGCCCTAATTTAATAGAATTAAACTCTAAGCTGAATTGGTTTTATGAGATAAAACTCTGAAGTTGATAACTGCATTTAGGAATAGTTCAGGTATTGAGTTTCTAATTTGCTTCCTGAGCATGGAAATCCCTCAGATAGTCAATATTGACGCCCTGTAATTGGTAAGAGTGGGGCTTGCTGAGTTTCCTCTCAGGTGCTGGAGCGATGCTGAGACCACGGCCCCGGGGCTGCGGCCAAGCCCTGCCCGGCCCAGCACGGCTCTGCCTGCCCCAGGGGCCAGCTCCACACCCCTTCCCCACTGCACAGCCTGCCAGCAGTCATCCTTTGCCTCCAGGGAAAAAGGAAATTCCAGCTTTGCTGGGGGTTCAGCTCAGACACAGAGCCTTCGTGCTGCTGTTTTCCCCAAGAGGAGCGAGACAGGACTTGAGGTCATCTCCAGATGTTCTAACGTTGCTATTCAGATACAACCCAGGTCTTAATTCTGCTGCTTGAAATGCTCTCTCAGGAGACCAGCCAGGTGGGGAATTTATGCCACTTGTGCTTTGTGGCACCTCCACATTTTGTTCTGTGTTCCAAAGTACTTGATTTTGCTGCTTTACAACAAGAATGGTGGAGGAACTAAGCCAGAAGAAGAACAGGCTTATAAAACATCTGGATTTTGCGAATTTACCAATGTTTAGTCACATATAGGGAGAACTGCAAATAAAGCACAACCCTCTCTCAGGGAAATCACCAAATACTTAATTTGGAGCTCCCTGAAGCTTTGCTGAGTGAGGGTGTGTGCACATGGATAATGCAGCAAGTTTCCATTTAGTGAAGTTTGTTGGTGGGTGGCTCTGCAAAGAAATCGGTTATTGAGCCTAATTCCAAAAAGAAATAAAAGCAGAGAGTTGTATGATTTAAAAAAAAGGAGGGGAGAAAAAACAACCTATTTTAAGTGTAGTTGCTTAATGAAAGGGTTTGGTTTGTACCTAATATGCAATGATTTAAAGCCTTGTGAAGAGGTTTGCCAGATAGTTTGTCTCCCTTATTAGGGTAATGAGATTTTTATTGAAATTTTCCCCAACCTCCTCCTGTTGCTCCAGGTGTCTTCCCTGCATTTAAAACTTACTGTATAATAATAAATGAAGGAGAACACAGACCAGTTGATGCTGCCCTGTTTTGTCAGGTCTAGAACAAGGCAGGGTTTATGATGTAAGGTTGGTTCATAGAGTCACAGAGTCACAGAATGGTTTGGGTTGGAGGGGACCATAGAGATCATCTAATTCCAGCCTCCTGTTGTGGAGCAGTGGCTGGACTTGGTGACAGTGGTGGTGCTCAGTGCCTGCTGGGCAGCCTGGAGGGCTCTAGGGCTGATTCTTGCTCCTGAGTCATTGATTCCAGCCAGAAGCGTGGGCCAGGGGTGCTGGTGGCACTGGGAAGGGTCATGTGGTGTGGCACAGCCGTACCAGGAGGGGAGGCTGCTCCAGCAGGGAGGAGCAGCTGTCCTTGGCTCTGTCCATCCCTGGCTCTGTCCATCCCTGGCTCTGTCCATCCTTGGCTCTGTCCATCCCTGGCTCTGTCCATCCCTGGCTCTGTCCATCCTTGGCTCTGTCCATCCCTGGCTCTGTCCATCCCTGGCTCTGTCCATCCTTGGCTCTGTCCATCCCTGGCTCTGTCCATCCCTGGCTCTGTCCATCCTTGGCTCTGTCCATCCCTGGCTCTGTCCATCCCTGGCTCTGTCCATCCTTGGCTCTGTCCATCCCTGGCTCTGTCCATCCCTGGCTCTGTCCATCCTTGGCTCTGTCCATCCCTGGCTCTGTCCATCCCTGGCTCTGTCCATCCTTGGCTCTGTCCATCCCTGGCTCTGTCCATCCCTGGCTCTGTCCATCCTTGGCTCTGTCCATCCCTGGCTCTGTCCATCCCTGGCTCTGTCCATCCTTGGCTCTGTCCATCCCTGGCTCTGTCCATCCCTGGCTCTGTCCATCCTTGGCTCTGTCCATCCCTGGCTCTGTCCATCCCTGGCTCTGTCCATCCTTGGCTCTGTCCATCCCTGGCTCTGTCCATCCCTGGCTCTGTCCATCCTTGGCTCTGTCCATCCCTGGCTCTGTCCATCCCTGGCTCTGTCCATCCTTGGCTCTGTCCATCCCTGGCTCTGTCCATCCCTGGCTCTGTCCATCCCTGGCTCTCCTTTGCCTCCCCGTGCTGTGACTCAGCCAAGCCCCTAATGCGAGGTTTCGCTTGGCTCTCAGCAGCGACGTGAGCGGCTCCCTGGAATGCCTGGAAATTTCAGTCATTTTGTGAAATAACTGGTTTCAGAATACAACAGTAACGTGTCCACTGAGCCGGCACTCGGGTGACAGGGTAACGGGGGCTGCTCTTTCCTCCTGCAGCCAAGACAGCTTCTCTTCTGCATTATCAGGGATTAAAGTTTCTTCTCCCTACCAAGAGTATAAAGGCAGCTGTTTAGCGATAAACAGTTGCAAATGATAAACAAATCAATATTTGTTAGTGTTATGATGCACTCGCATCTCTCAGATACACATGGAATGATTTATAGAGTACAGCATTTCAGGGCTGACCCTTTCAGGTCTCAGAAAGCACTTAAAAAATAAATTTACCCTGGCCTCTCTCACCCCATTTCAAAAAGGGTGACAAAGATGAAGTAATTTATAAGTCACACTTTTATTAATGCTTTTAACTTTCATATACTTGGCTTTCTTGCCCTCTGAGCAGCTAAGTGCAGCTCTTGGTCGAATGGTAACCTTCGGTGCTTTGAGAGGGGTTTTGTACAAATGATCAACTCATAAATAGGTGCTGTGCTCCGCATTATCCTGCCATAAATTCCCAGGACCTTTCAAGTACATCAAGAAAGAGCAACTTGAACTAGGCGTTCTGTGCTCGAGTTTACAGACTAATGCAGTCCTAATGAGCAGCTGGGCAAAGGGTTTCCAGAGCATGCCTAATGCTTTGTGTGGTGATCCTGGGCTGGAAGAGCCCATGAGGCAGGAGGGAAGTGGCCATGGCAGCAGGGCCCCCATGGCAGTGTGACGATGTGCCTGGGGAATGTGGCTGAGGGATGTGGCCGTGGCAGGAGGGGCATGGTGGAGGTCACCTCCCCTCTGCAGCTCAGGCATGGTTTTTGTTGGGAGCTCACAGTTGTGGGGAGTATAGGGAACATTAACTGGATTAATGTATATTGACTATTTATCACCCCTCTGATTATAGGTGTTGTTGGGAAAAAATTGATCTAAAAGAGAACAATACACAGATAAACTTCAAAATGCTTCTCAGGGTGAATTCTTGGCGTGCGTGCAGCCCTCACAAGGACACCCTGCCACACTTGTGTGGCTGCCTACCAACACTTCAGAGGCTTTTCCATGCGATAACCACCTGCCTGGGGAAGGGTTGTGTGGTGCTTGTTTGAATGAAATCAAATGCCTTTACCAAACAGCCTCTGCAGCCCTTAGAAGGTAGAGTTGGCACAAATTAGTTGTTCAAGTTCAGCTCTCCCCAGTTAGTGCTAAATGTAACCAAGTCTAAAATCTCAGGTTTTGTCTCCATGTTGTCAGTTAGGAAAGAAAAAAAGTTGGGCAGAGGGAGGAAAAGTGTTCTGAAGGTTTTATTCTGATTCTTCTTATTCTTTTAGTTCTATTAATAAAGTTTTCTTCATACCTTTTAAGTTTTGAGCCTGTTTTGCCCTCTTCCTAATTCATATCTCACAGCAAGAAATAAGTAAGTGCACTAGTGATTTTAGCTAGTGCTAAACCCACCATGTTATTTAGTACACTAGCCAGGAAAAAAAAATTAGCAGATCTATACCACTACACATCATTACCCAATCCTGCTCAAGAGTGGGCACACAGGTGTCCTGTGGGCAGGAGGGAGAGGATGTATGTAAGGGCAGAGCAGGTGAGAGCTCTGAGTAGTCCTGGAAGATGGAGAGAAGGAGCTGCTCTGAGAGGAGTTAAGGTACATTGAGTTTTCTTGCCCTGATTTGCTGGCTGAGCTTCTCTGCAGTTGTAGGAATCAAAGAGTAACTTTAATTCCAGGTGTCTCTGATGAAATGCCCTTGTGCAGTGTAAGTAACCTGAGCAGGGAAGGTTCTGCTGGAGTTTGCTGTTCATTGTGTTTGGAGTGCTGCAGTGATGCTTTGTGGTCTCTGTCCTGAGGAGGCTTTGGGAGATGTGTGGTGCAGCTGAGGGCAGCTGGGACTTAAGATTTCTTGAGCCTTGTTGTAGTGAAAGAGCGTATCCTGGCAAGTCCCTCTCAAACTCCTGCTTTGTCTCCTTCCCCATGCAAGTACAATTTTTTCCTGGTGTTGTTTTCACTGTTACTGTCTGAAATGTAGTCCGTGTGCTCAGGTGTCACTTGCACCTGGTGGCTGTGAAACCACCTTGAACTGTCTACTTCAGGCAGCTCCTGTTGGGGTGTCCAGTGGTATATTGTGGGTTTGGGTATATGAGGTAACAAAAATACACATAATTTTTACTTGAAAGGAACTTATTTGTGCACATAAGACTTTCATCATTAGTGCAGTGAAAGCTGTGTTGGGTTTTTGACTTGATTGCAGGGAAACTTGCTGCAGCAGGCTGGAGTTTTTTAAAATCTCCCATGAAAAGCTGCAGGAACTTTAATTTTAAAAAATGCCCACAGACCCTTGTGTAATAAAGCATTTGAAGCTGGGGCAGAGCAGCATGGGTTGAGGCTCTTTGAGTGCATTGATTACCCTTTTTGGAATCGGATCCATCTGCCAATTACCCCAGAAGTGGGGAGAGGGGAAAAAAAAGCTCTTATTTTGGTATAAATATGTAATGCAGTGCATGGGAAAAGCAAATTCCCTGGATTCAAACCATATGGCTGGGCTGAACGTGGGCACTGTCTGGTCTGTTATTAATGGACATTGTTAAGTCTGGGATCAATGTGGAGTCACCCCTGAATGCAGTGTCTGATGGCCAGGAGGAACTGCTGGAGGTAGTTGAGGGGCAGCAGGTGGGGCTCGGGGCTTTGGAACAGAAGTGGCTTTTCACCATCACCCTTCTCCGTGTGCTACATGTGGAAAAATGTAGTTAAAGGAGAGAAGTGGATTTGCTTGGGATTTTGTGCTTTTCTGAGACTTCATACAGTTATGACACTTGATTTTTCTTTTTTGAATAAGTTAATGACAGTAGTAGGGGTATAACAGGTTGGAAATTATTTCATCTTCCAAAGGAGAAGATGATGGAGAAGACCTCAGTGAGCTGGAACCCACGAGGTTCTTGATGCTCCTGAGCTGCTTTTCTTCTCCCTGGGGGTTTGATTTACACCAGTGTGTAATTTCCATCTTTGCTGCTCGTGGTTGTACCAGGTGTGTGCTTTGCAAGCATTGCCATGCTCCTCCCAAGCTGGAGGCTCCCAGGAGGTTTGTGCTGCTCTCAGGTCTCGGGGGCACCTGCCCAGCCCTGGAGGGTCCTGGCAGTGATGAAGGTGATGTGTGGCAGCTCCAGGCCACTCACTGAGTGAAGGAACATGAGTGTCAATCCATGGGTGACCACCTACAGGAGCTTTTCCAGCTTTTTTTGCTGGTATTCTCATCCTAACTTCCCCCCAGACCAGCACTGAAATGAAGCCATGACCCCTATATCTGAATTTCCCCCAGTTTCTCCGTTCCACTCGATGTGTCTTGACACGTTACATACAAGCCTCTGTATGTTAACGCTGCCCATTCCAGCTCTCAGTTGGTGTAATTCTGCTGTTAATAATTTAAATGATGAAGTAGAGTCGGTGAGAACAATAACCGTGAAACAGATGGAGCTGGGAGCAGTGCAGGGCATAAATCTGTGAAAACTCGAGGCTCGGCAGTGCAGCATCCGAGTGGATTAGCGGCTCTGGGAGCGAGCCTGCTGCAGGAGGGGCAGGCAGAGGAGCCCCAGCAGCTCCAGCCTGGCATCTCTGCTCTTCCCTGAGACAAACCCAACACAACACCAAAGGCACAACCAGCTACAAAGTGACCTCAGTAATACTGGGAATGAAGCTGCCTGTGGCGCTTTGTGCTGTTCTCTCAGTTTGGTGTTCAGTCGGATGTTTTGATGAAATTCTCCCCTCCTCAAAGATGCTGGTTTTTATTCACATCCAGGTCCCTTCTTACTCAGCTTGTCCTCGGTGTGGGTGGAGGGCAGGGATGAGCCAAATCCTTCAGCTCACATGGGCTGATACCCTAAAGTCACATTGTCACAGTCTCTAGGTTCTAAATTAGAAAAGTTTGACTGAAGCCTTGGCAGCCAGGAACTCCTGCACTCTGTTCTCGCAGCTGTGTGTATTGCCCAGGTAACAAGTGACAGGGCAAGAGGAAACAGCCTCAAGTTACACTAGGAGAGGTTTAGGTTTGGTACTTCACGAATACATCATGGGAAGGGCTGTCCAGCCCTGGCAGAGGCTGCCCAGGGCAGTTCTGGAGTCCTCATCCCTGCAAGTGTTCAAAAACTCTGTTGATGTGGCACTTGGAGATAGGAGTTAGTGCTAAACATGGTGGTGGTGCTGGGCAGAGGGTTGAACTTGATTATCTCAGAGGTATTTTCTGATCTTAATGATTTTATGATTCTCTGACTTGCCTGGATATTACAGTTGCAGAGTCTTTGGGTCTCTTATGTGAGAAGGAGCAGGGTCTTCTTCCCATCCAACCCTTCAGCTGTGCTGCCATGGCTCCAACAGCTGGAAAGTGACTGGGTTGCTGCTCTGTCCACTCCTGCAATTCTCCCAACTCTTGGAAAATAGCCTAAAATTTCATGGTTTCCAAGAAAGGATTAAAACAAATCACTCCAAAAGTGTAGATAAAGAATCCTGAAGTGGGTGTTTTTGGGGGGAAATGCCATGCTTTCCAAGCACCCAAATGTGAATTTGCTTGCCTGGAGGTGTCTCTGTGCCTGGGGAATCAGGCAGTGGTGCTGTCCCTGGCTGCCAGAGCTGAGGGTGGCAGGTGTGGCTGAGCTGCAGCTGGGGCTGAGCCCCTTGCCCAGCACAGCTCCATGGGAATATGGCTCGCTCCTAACGAGATTGGGCTTGTCAGGGGAGGGGAGATGAGGTGAGATTTGCAAATTGCTTAAACTTACTGCACTTAATTACAGGCAGACCTGCCCAGCAGCTCAGAAAGGCTTGGGGAGCCGGCCCGGCACAGCCTCACTCAGGGCCACGGCCCTGGGCTGTCCTTGCACAGCCATGGCATCTGGCCGTGACATTTCATTATGCTGATTTTAACTGGCAGGAGAAGAACTTGTGGACAGGCTGCAGTCTTGTGAGGGAGAGGAAAGAGTAGAGAAAGCAAACCATAAATTAAAATAATAACAGTATGGGCCAACAAACAGCACACACGTGTGCAACAAAGAGAGGCGACCTAATAAATACATTCACTTTGATTTACGGCATTGTGATAATCCAGAGCGTCATCCTCGCTGTGCTTGGGAGGGTTTTTGTGTGGTGATGAAGGACAAAATCAATGGTGGGTCTTTTCATTCTTTTAATAAGAAGAAAAGAATTCCCCCTCTGTGTTCTGCCAGTCTCGGGACTTGGCTTCAAAACCCATATAAATCTGTAAAAATGTAATTCTGCCTTAGGAGCCTCTTCCTTCTGCTCCTGGAGGAGGGTTTTCCTGGAGGTGTTTGAGCTTTGGCTCATAAGCCTGGCTGCTCTGGCCCACCTTGGCTCGGCTGGGGATGGCCTGTCCTGCCCTTGATCTGATTCCCTTGAAGTGAATAACGCACCTGAAACTCTGCTGCAAGAGTAGAACAAACATCCTTTGGGTCTGTGACAGACAGTTCTTAAAATTAGAATTAAATTAGTTCTTAAAATTAGAATTAGTTCTTAAAATTCGTTCTTAAAATTAGAATCATGGGATGGTTTTGGAAAGAACCTTCCAGCTCATGCTGTTCTGCCCCCTGCCATGGGTGGGGACACCCTCCACTATCCCAGTGTGTTCCAAACGCCATGCAACCCAGTTGTTTCTTGGGTTTTGTTTCTCTCATTGCATGTACATAGTAGAAAACACTGTGTTTAAATTGATAAAAATATTGATAAAATTAGCCTGTTTTATTTACTTGTTATTTTAGTATCAGCCTCATCAGCACCATCATGTGATATTTCTGAAATGAAATTACTGCAATCTTAGAAACGCTTTTCCAGATATAAATCAAAATTCCTCCTTTGCCTGCCCTCAACCAAGGATATTTAGAAAAATTAAACATATAAACTCTTTTCTTCTCTCTGTGGAATTAGCTGATGAGTAATTTAATATATGTGCTTTGTGGTGCATTATTGTGAAATATATTTCATTAGCTTTAAGTGCATTAGCTGATACTTTAAATTCTATGAAAATGGGAGTGTAGTTTTGAGCTCGAGCTTTTTGCACAGTGTGGGCACGTTCTTCCAGAGCTGGAGCAGCAAACACTCCACTTCAGTGTATATATAGCACAGCCCTGGAAGGGAAGTTTTGAAGTTTGTGCATAGAAAACACAATTATTTCCAGATTAAATTATCAGGTAAACCTAATAGATGTTTTTTGTGGTGTATTTTTTTTTTAATGTAGGGAACCCCTATTTTTTTCCTGCTAAGTGTGTTCATGGTGCTCTGTGTTGCAAAGGCCTTTCCTGCTGCTGGGAGGGTGGGTGTGCTGTGTGTGTGTATCTGTGACACTGCACAGGCTGGATTTCTGGGATGGGGAGATGGAGTGAGGGAAGGTGGGATCCACCCCACACACAGCCTGGGCAGGGCTGGAGTGATGCTGGACCCCCAGGCTGGGCAGGGGTGGTGGGGACCCCCAGGCACCACATGCCAGGGTACAGATGGGCTTCTGTGCTTACCAGACTGTTTCTTTCCAGCCCTTGAGCATCCCTGCTCTTGCTCAGGATCCAGGACCTGTTCTTCCACGTTCTGTGCGATTTTTAAATCACTTTCCTGTGGCCTTTAACCCCCACAGATTACATTTTGGGGAGCTGCAGAGGACAAGCCTGCTGTCAGAGCAGAAAATCAAATTTTTTGATGTGATGTTGTTGCATTAAAAGGGCCAATCTCATGTCATGTAACATGTGAATAATGGGACTAGCATGTGATGTCAAAAATTTCCAACTGCCTCATAAATAAATGCAGTTCCTCCCCTCCCCCCAAAAGGTCACCCCGCTTGAACCCGGGCTCGCATCCCAAATTACCAACGCGCTCAGAGTCAAGGTTAAAGGTACAGTATCCCCTTTCAAAAGGCACATGTCAGTGTCTGTGCTGGGAATGATAAATAATGCCTGGAACAGGCTATCAATTTCCAGGGCCCTGCCTCTCCTTGCTGCCGAGCCCCGGGAGGGAGCGGCTCCCTGGCAGCTCTGAGCTGTGGTTCTGGCTGTGCCCGGCCCCTGGGGCCGTGCAGCCGGGCAATGGCAGCACCCTTGGCCCAGGAACGTCCTTTGGAGGCCTGGTTTCATGCATTTAAGCCTTCAGAGCTTTATGTGCCCATCAGTCATTAAGGCTGCCAAATCAAGCAATGAACTGAAAAATGTTGGAAGTGCTGGAGTTTGCACATAAACCCTGACTGGCCCTCCCTGAGCAGGTGTGTCTGACCCAGCCTGAAATGCCATCGGCTCCTGGGGCTGCTCTTGGGGAGGCCTTGGCTGATGTGGGCACAGGGAGCAGAGGTGCTGAAGGTGAGAGCATCCCACCTTCTCCTTTCCCCCCAGCTCTTGCCTCTGTGTTATTCACTGTAGACAAGCTGAACAAAACACAGGCTCCAACATTTATCCTTTTCTGTTCATCACCTGTTGAGTGGCATTGGAACTTAGCTGGGGAAATACCCTCAGCGCTTCCTTGTGAGATGCTGTTTTATCATATGGTATAAAGCCAAAATAAATTGCTTTTAAGCCCTTTTTGCATACAGGCAGCAGAGTTGCCATGCTTAAGGTCCTGTACAGGAGTTAGGTACCTGAATTTGGTTGAATCGAGGCTGTGTGTCTACAGCCAGCAGAGAACTTGGTGATTCAGCAGCACCCCAGAGCATACCCTGCTGCGCTGACTAACTGGGGTCAGGCTCCTGGCCAACGATGGCAAATTAGCATAGAATTCAGGCACATGCAAAAATGCATATGCAACAGAGGGACAATTTAAGGGTGAATAGGTACATTTAATGATAGTATTTTCTTGGCAACTTAAGCATTTTATACACAGTTGTTTGGTTTTTTTTTAATAAACACCGTGTGTGGTTCTTGGAGGGGGCAGCCACAAAAGCCACTGGCTTCCATGGAGAATGTGTGGGAAGCCACACTGGGAAGGTGGCTGACTCAGCTGGCTTGGCCAAGGAGCTGTGGGGCTGCTCATGTGCCACATCTGTGAGTTTAACACCTTTGTTTCCGGGGCTCCCTCTGCATTTGGAGTTTTGCCCTCAGGTGTGTGGTAGTTTGGGCGCTGGGATCTCTGTCCTTGCCGCCGAGGAGCGGTGCAGGACGCAGGTGTCACCCGTGGTGTCTGGCGCTGGGGGAGCGGGGTGCAGCTGCTTGAGCAGCGCTCGGGGCTCGGTGTGGGGCAGATGAGCCCTCTCAGGGGGCGGCTCGGGGCACTGCCCAGCCCTCCCCAGGGAGCCGTTTGTCCGTGCTCTCGGCCACTCTGTGCCACATTGTCCCCTCCTGTGACCGTGCAGGGAGCAGGGGCTGCTGAGATCAGACTTCCCGAGGAGCTGGGTGTCCCACCCTGCCTGTGCCCCTCTGTGCCCCCAAACCCTGCTGGGTGTTCGGGGAGATGGATGCGTGACCTCAGCCCTGAGGAATGACACATCCCTGGTGCAGCTGGTGCTTAGCCAAGGGAGGGATGGAGCTGATGTCACTGGTCCAGCAGGGATCATTATCCACATATTTGGTATTAACCAGCAGCTGTGATGGAGCTTCCCAGTCTTTAGATGATGAGGTGTCTATGTGGTACCTCTTGGCACATGTTTTTACCTGGAACCTGCTCAAAGTTATAGCCTGGCAGCTGCATCAGCCCAGAGTGTGGCAGGGTTTACTCTGTGGCAACCACGAGTGAGTGACTTCCAAAAGAACATACAAAAGTTAATAAGTTATATAGCCTTTTGTGCATTTGAAACTTTTTCTTTAAAAAGAAATGTCTTTTTAAGAATGCCTTTTCTATCCCTGGCTCTGTGCTTATGAAACGCTGAGTGCCACGTTTGTGGTGGGTCAGTTCCCTGAGGTAGGAGGATGATCTCTTGGGAGGTGAAGCCTGTCCCTGCCCAAGCAATTCCCGGTCTTCTCCTTTTTACTGGTAATGCTTTTTTGTTAAATTATACTTAGACTAGCAGTAGATGAACTAGTTGGGCACATAAAACCCATAATCATGGAATCACAGACTAGTTTGGGTTGGAGAGGACCTTAAAGCTCCTCTTGTTGTGCCCCCAGTCAGGGCAGGGACCCCTTCCACTAGAATTCCATATTCACGTTTACTCATGGCTTTAATGGAGCTGGGTGTGTGGGAGGCCGGCGGTCAGAGCAGCTCTGGCTGGCGCTGCTGGCGTGGCTGTGGCTGTGGCTGTGGCTGTGGCTGTGGCTGTGGCTGTGGCTGTGGCTGTGGCTGTGGCTGTGGCTGTGCTCTCAGAGCCGGGCTGCCCGTGCTGCCCGTGCCCAGCCCGGCTCCGCGGCCCCGGCCCGGAGCGGCAGCTCCATCTGCTTTGGCTTTGTGCGCCGGCAGAGGGGAGGGAGGTGCTCGCTGTGGTCAGGGGCCAAACTACATGTCATATTTCATTACCTTCATTAGCTACTACAGAAGGCTGTGTTAAAAGGGATAAGGTTGTGCTTAACTCTTCAGCTGCCAGGGGCTTATTTTATGAATGCATTTTTAATTTTGCTTCCTGCTCTTATCAATGTGTCTTTACCTTTGTTTTGAGCTCATCAAACCCATGAATCATGTTTCTGCCCAGGGTTGTGCCCCTTGGTGCCGAGGAGGTGCAGGTTGTTCCCAGCTCGCTGCTCAGACAGCTGCCGAACCATCTGGAAACAGTTACAGCAGCAGGAGTGTAAACCCAAAAGGGAAAGTGGGTTTAGCATTAATAGAACTTTACTTTTTATTTTGTCCACAGTTGTCTTTTTCACCTCTTATTGTGCTATTGATTTAATGTTGCTGATTTGTCCAGAGCAGCTGTGGCTGCCCCATCACTGAAGTGCCCCAGGCCAGGCTAGATGGGGCTTGGGATAGGGAAAGGTGTCCCTGCCCATAGCAGGGGTGCAACTGAATGGGCTTTGAGGTCCTTTCCAACCCAGACCAGTCTGTGTTTCCATGATTTCTTCTAGGAGAAGTAAGGGCAGAAGGACACTTTGTGAACAAAATGTCATAGAATTGTTGATTGGTTTGGAAGGGACCTTAAAGATGATCCAGTTCCTCCACTTTGTGGTGAGCAGGGTGTTGGCTCTGTTTCAATCCCATTGTAATCTCAGCAGTCCCAGCAGAGCCCACAGGGCTCCCTGGAAGTGTGACTGTTTCCAGAAGGAAGCAGGATGGGCGATGGAGAGCCCAATTCTCTGGGAGCCAGGCAGAGGGCTGGGATGGGCAGGCAGCTCAGGTCCTCTCAGCTGCTGGGGGCTGGAAATGCCTTTGGGTGTCACCCACATGATGTCTGTCTACAAAAATCGAGGAGTGGATTTACAGCTCCAGATGTTTTCATTGGGACTTCTGTGTTAAGGGTTTACAGTAGGAACAAAACAAAATTGTGTATTAATTAGTAAAAAAATTAATGAGCAGGAGACTGTAAACCCAGCCCCATTTCCTTCTCACTCTGTAAATCTCCTTTTTCCCAGCAAATATCTGGCTGGTATTTGTTCCAGCATTTTACAGAGATAGGCTGCGGCGTAATCTGCACCGAGGCAAGATAGCAGGGAGGATTAAGATTTAGCTTTTTATCTGATAGCAACAACAGCACATCCAGTATCTCCATTATTATTCTTAAAATTCTGAAAGCCTGCATTCTGAAATTACTCAAAATTTTAAAGGGCACATGTGAAAAGCATTTGTTGCTCTGCCTGTAATGTCAAGCCTGTACTGCTTTTTCTGCAAATTTAATGAAAATTTGTATTTGGAATGAGGTTTTTACCTGGCTGTATTTTGTCTGGGACAGATGATGGCTATGTCAAATTGTAAACCTTTAGTAAAAGGTGCTTTCTGGTGGGAAAGCCCACACCACTATAGCCAGAGCACCATGATTAAAAAATGAGGCAGAACAGCAAAATACTGCTTTTAATTTATCATTTAATGGTGGAATAAGGCTTGTTTACTTCTTCTTTTTCATCTCCTGTGCTCCTAAGTCTTTCAACCATTCTTTTGAAATGTATTTTATAGTAAAACCTCGGTGGTTACATTGCCTAGGGGTTTAGTGTCCGTTTTCAAGAAAGGAAGTATTTTTAAGCTTAAAAAATATATTCTGCTGACTGATTATGTTTCAGAATTTGAGTTGGATACTGCTACCTTGAAATATACTTATTATACCAGCAATTTAAAAGTAATTCTTTGAGATCCGACAAATTCAGAAGGTTTGGTAACGTGTGTGTGTTGTACATGCAATAGAATTTTTATTCTATTTCAAGCAATTAGGTCAGTTTTACATGGTTACTGTGTGCTGTAGTTATTTTTAATAATAGCAGTAAACCAGTTGCACATGTGTTGGATGATGTGTCCAGCCAGAGTTGAAGCAGAGGTGCTGGGGGCTGAGAGAGGTGACAAGCTGGAGCCCCTGCAGCCCCGGGCAGGGCCCCGTTCCCACCTCCTGCCCAGAGAGTGTCCTGGGGCTGCCCAGTGCCCCTCTCCCAGCAGGGCTCATCCCAGGGAGAGGCAGGACCCTTTTCCAAGGCTTTTGCTGGAGTCACGGTTGATTTTGTCATGTGCAACAATTTTTCTTTGCCTTGGGTGCTATTGGTGCAGTCCAGGGTAAGCTCTGGACTTTACTGCCGCTACTAAACCAGGCTGTGCCGGGCTCTGTGCGTGGCGTGGTGATCATGACCCAGCCCAGCTCACCACTGAGGTCCTGCAGCTGATGTGGTACCTGGGAGCTGTTCTAATCCTTGGGATGCAAACGTGCAGAAAGACAGGGATCGCCAGGAGAAGCCTCTCAGGCTGTGGCTCTTGCAGCAAGACCTCAAATTAATTCTCCTCCATGTCAAGAGCATTTGGCCTTAGACATAGCAGAGACAGTCACATCTCATTGCCAAGTCAGGTTTCAAAGCTTGCTTGCCCAGGTGCTCATTCTGTCGTCCTCAGTGCAAGAACCTCAGGCAAGTCTGTGCTGAGCAGGAACCAGCCCTGGTTCGCTCGTGCTGAGCGCTCCCAGGGCCCTTGGGCCGGATCTCACCGTGGCTGCCCGAGCCCCTGCCCAGGGCTGCTCCCAGCAGGAGTCTGCAGCATGGGCACGGTGTGAGGGGAGAGTGGATCCTCCTCTACCAGTCCAGCTCCTCCTGAAAACTTGATGTAACCATAACCCTACATACTTAGTCATCTGGGAATTCCCAGACCACATTCCTCTTGTTTTTCTTGGGAAGAGCAAACACCTGCATGAGTGCTAAGGGGATCGCCTGCAAACAGCCCTGTTGCTGAAAGAACAGCTAATGAATGTATTCTGTAAAACCGAGATCTTCCTCGGGGTTACAGCTGCAGAGCACTCCCGGGGTAGGGATGTTCCCACATGAGGAAGGCTGGTAATTATCATGTGCTACAGAGTGCTAATGCCTTGCATTATTTGCACAAGGTTTGCTTGATTTTTCTGGGCTTCTAAACAGAAGGTTGAGTGGGAAGTGTGGAACAAGATGTGACTTCCTGGCTGTGAGAAGACAGGGGGTGAGATGTGGAGGAAGGCGCTCGGGGTGTGTGGAGATGGGGAAGGCATTTGCCTCTGTCTGCACGAGGCTGCTGTTAGCACGCAGTGCCCCTTCAGGGCTCGCAAAGCCCAGGCTTTGTCTTACAGATCAAAGAACGAGAGGAAACAGTAAAGAGCACGGAGAACCCCACAGCACCGTGGCTGTCTCCAGCTCGTGCCCCAGGAGGCACTCCTGCTTTGGGGGCTGTGCCCACCCTGGGCCACAGCTGGGGCCAGGTGTTCACCAGGAGCTGCTTCTCTCTGCACAGATTACCTGAGTGCATGTAAAAATGGCTAAGGAAACAAAGCACATAGAAAATTGGTGTATGCTGGAGCAGTCCTTTGATCACAGGTCTCTCTTTCGTTTTTCCAAGACTGGTGTTCAGGGATGGAAAGAATGAGGAGTGTGGTACCGTGGCAGGATCTGCAGGGCTGGAGGAATGCTGCTTTGGGGCCAGGGTAATTTATGAGTAGGAATGTTGCTGAGGCACTGTACCAAAGTGCATCCTTCCTGCCTCTGACTAGAGCTATCAGTGTATCACTTTCAAATGAGCAGCTGAAATTAAAAGCTAAACTAAAAGAAATGTGGCTGCATCTGGGACTTGTCAGAAGCCTCATTCAGAGATGCCATTGTCACATTTTCCAAGAGCCTGAAGATGTGGAAGATAATTATCCCATCCCATAGACAAGTCTATTTGTTCCTTATACCAGTTGCTGTGCAATTTGAGTATCTCCTTTTTTTCCTCCTTATTTAAAGAGTCCAATAGATGCTCCAGGCTGCTGCTCAAATAGATTCCCTACTTGCATGTGCTGCAAACATAAACATTTGGTAAAGCTAAGCTTGCCTGGATTCCCCATGTGCCAGTTCACCTTGCAGATCTGCAGATAAACCTGCTGTGCTGGTCCTTGGCTATCTCTGGGCTCCCATCCTGCTGGACACATGTGGCAGGTGTCCCCTAAGTGTGGTCAGACTTGACCAGGCGGATGCTGCTCAGTTTGGCTGTGGTGTAGCTCAGTGGGATGGGTGGGAGGTGAAGGGCACTGGCCTGGTCACATCTGGGGTCGTGCAGCACCAACAGCCCCACACACACAGCACGTCCCCTGTGGCTCTGAAATCACAGTGCCTGCACTGGCTCCTGCATTCTGACCCTGGAGTTCATGGCTCTGGAAAGAGATCCAGGTCTGCCCTGTCCCCTGGGCTGCACTCCCTCCTTCCTGACAATCCTGGTGCTTGGACTTGCCAGCACCAACCCATCACAAAGGACTTGTGAGGAGCAAGCTGTCACGGTGACCTGATGGTACAGAGTGGAAATCGATGTCCCCAAAATCATCCCACTCTTTAATATTCTGTTTACTCAGACTGAAGCCTCTGAAATGAACAGGCTGTTTTCTTACAGTGTGAGGTTTGAGGGATAGATTCTTTGTATCAGAAACCTTAGTGTTCACAAATATGGAGCATTCTGCAGAGAAAAATCACTCAGGAGAATTTGTGCTGAGGTAAATTTTATCTCGGATGGAGAATTTTCTTTATGAATAGGCAGTGAGGGTCCAGCATCCCACATGGTCCCTGCAGCGTCTGGTAAGGCAACTCTAGGAGCACCTGCATGGGCTGAGTGACAGCAGGAGCTGCTGGGGATGGGGTGCAGGGTGTCTCCAGCCCCTGAGTGTTATCACAATAATCTTCACATTTGGCTAAAAGAAAATTGGAGACACCCGTTTGTACTGGTGAAGGAGGAAATACAGATTTCAGGAGTGGAGGGAAGGAGAGGAAGGGATTGCCTTTCTTTGCATTAATATAAGATGAAGATTAATTCTGCTAGCAGGATTCTGTCTGCTTGTCAGAATTCAGTGATTTTCCATTTTGGATCAGTGCGGTGCCAGAATGTAAATCCCATCGTCTTCTGTCTTTCAAAATAAAATCAAAAAGCCTCCCTGATTGCTTATATGGGCAGCTAGCACACCTTAAGAAGTAAGAAAGGTTCAGACAGGAATATAATAAGGCCCAGGAAAGTGGCAGCATGAAAGGGATGACCTTTATTTGCAATCATAGCTGAGATTTACAGTTTATTACTGATAGCTTTTATAAAGAGCCATTCAGTTCAGAGGTGAGAGGTTTGTCATCTGGAAATGCAATTAACTTTAGCCTTATCCCAATCCCCCTGGTCTTAGTGTGAGAGCAGCACTTGAGCAATATCATGGTTTCCCCTCTAATTTCTTTTTTCCCTACGTTTTTGTCTCTTCTATCCCTTGTTCTTTGGCATAAATGCAGGTGCATGTTTTTTGCTGCTATTATTTCATTATTATTAGATGCACCTTTGAATTTTTTATTAGCTCCAACTTGATCATTGAATGAGAAGATTTCAAAGAAGACTGACATTTAAACCTGAGAATAACTAAGATCGCTCATGGAAAGGAATTGTGCTATTTATGTCAAAAATTAATTACAGACATAGAGATTCTAAAAAAAAAAGTATGTGTGGGGAAGAAGAAACAGTTGCTTTTTAAATAGCAATGCTTATTGCTGTCCCCACACAAAGCCTGTGTTTGACACCATCCTTGGGAATTTATCCTTGGTGTTTGTTTCTACACCCTTATCTGAGATCCAGGTGCACCAGGAACACCAAGGAGTATGGAGTGGAGAAATGAAAGGGGCTTGGTTTCCCTGCCGTGTGCACATGAGAAATCCTGAACGATCTGTTTTGGTTTCACGGGCTGGCTTTTATGGCCCACCCTTGTCTGCTAAGTCAGGTCTGTAGGAATTTAAGAGCTGGACTCAAAGCAAGAGTTCAGCGTGCTCATCTCGTTGCTGGTTGGTTTTCCACGCCCAGGCCAGGAGGTTTTGCACAGTGGCTCTGCCTGGCAGAGTGGCCGGAGGCGCTGACCCCTGGCTGGCACAGCAGGGTCCCCCAGCCCCGCTGTGCCCTGAGCACAGCCAGAGGGACCAGGAATTCCTACAGCCCCTGCTTGCTCCTGGCTAAATGAGAGCAGAATAATTACTGCCACTGTGGCTTTCATCTGCTTTTATTGTGGCTATTATTTTCATCAGTGTTAGAGGTTAATATCCCTATTTTTCTCCTCTGCTGCCTGAACACAATGGGGGCTTAGTGCGGGCCCAGCCCAGGTAGCCAAGGCAGCGACAGCACCTCCGGAGAGCCCAGCTGAGCACAGCCCTGCTGAGGTGCCAGCCCGGGTGGGAAGGGCCCTGCTGGGCCATGGCTCCTGGAGCTGGGGGTGCTGCGGAGCATTTCTGCTTTTAGCTGGGTGGAAAGGACGGAATATGGGCGAGATGGGCACTAGGCATCCAACCCTCATCCTCCCAGTGGTACCTGAGGGTCCAGCAGCGTGGAGAGAAGGCAGCTGGGCATCAGTGTCCTTAAAAACACCCTTGTGGGGTGCAGAGAAGTGTTAATGTGCGACAGGAGCTTGGCTAGACAGTGCTCAGACAGAGTAAACACTGCCCTTTGCTGCAGAAAGCTTTTGTTCTAGGCTGCTCTTTATCTTGATGATATTCCAATCCAAAGAGCCTCCTTCCTGCCGCTTGACAGCAATAAAAAAACCTCAGTTGTACTTAAAGATTTTTATTTCCCCCCGCCCCAAAGATGTGGGGCTGAGTTCAGGTGTCCTTGGGAGTGATGCCTTTTTATTTACTGTTTTGTTATTTTTTTTTTAAATTGAGTGCTTTTATCTTAGACCTCCTGGTTGCACAGGAATGTTCATACTGCTTACAGTGCAATTATTTATTTTGTTTGGAGGCAGAGGATCTGATTTTCCTGAGCTGAGAAATGTGTTTGTACATCCTGAGGTAAATCCACCCAGCTCCCATGGAGCAGGAGCAGCAGTGGAGATGCTGCAGGTGCAGCAGGACCCAGTGGTGTTGGGAAACAGCTGGGTTTGAGGGCTCCTGGTGTAGAAATGGAATAAGCTAAAATGCAAATAGCTGATAGCCTTTTATATTGTAACTATTGAAGACAAACTGTTCCATTCTGATTTTTGTTTTCCTATTCTGAGTTATCAAGGCTGAAGAAAAGATTTCACAGAGTCTGGGAGCTCACAGCAGCTGGATCTGTTGGTAAAAATCCATGGGAAATGACAAAAATAAAGGAACACCAAAGGAAAGCTCATGCCCTGCCTTTGGAGTTACCAGGCTGATAACCCCAACAGGGCTTGCAGCACCCTGGAAGTGCAGGGAGGTGGCACCAGATGAGTTTTAAGGTCCCTCCCAACTCAAACTGTTCATGATTCTAGTAAAAGAAAATCAAAAGGACTAATTGAGATTGGCCTCAAAATGAGAAGTAGAAAATGCTAGTGGGTCAGAAGCTAACTTTCGGAACCTGGAGAAATGAGAAATACTTATTTCAGGTACAAAAATGATGTTCAGCCCAAAGGAATGGGTCAGAAAAGGACCTGTCATGGATTTCAATCAAAACATCCCACTGCAATCAGAATGCCAATAGCTTTTTCCTGTGTGGATGTGCTGGTGTGTGCTTGTGTCCAAGGCGTGTTGGGAGGGATTCTTCCCTGTGGGAGGGCTCTGGGGAGTGCTGAGCTCCCTCAGCAGAGGGAGGGGAGCTCGGGCTCACACCCCAGTGCAGATGCTCTGCACCAGGGCAGCTCTCCTCTGCTCCTGTGCCCCGACAGCCGTGTGCCCTTTGCCTCCACTGGCCGGGGCATGTGGCAGCTAGGAAATGGTTAATAAATGTTATGATTTCATTTAATCCACTAGACAATATATGAATGAATGAATGAATGAATGAATAATATGTTCCTTTTTGATCACCTGAGAAGATAAATGAAAATAAATCCTGTGTGCTTATCCATTGACGCTTAAAAAAGCAAAAAAAAAATCTGATTTCAGTGTAATAAATAAAAGTGAGAGAATTCCCAGCACTTGCAGAGGCCATAGGGCTGGTCATAGTGTGGCTGTTCCAGGGTTTGTGTTTTCCTTAGGAGTGTGGGGAGCATCTCTCTTGCTCTCTCCAAGTTTATGTTGAATTTTAGGAAGACTGAAGCAAGACCCAGTGGGAAAGTCTGTGGCCGAGGGAGCTGCTCTTTGGTTGGTTTATTACTTTCATTCTGGCAGAAAACGTAGATTTTGGTACCAAATATTGGTGCCTCCACTCCCCAAAGGTCCCTGGGAGGCAGCAGGAACTGTGGAGCCGTGTCTGTGTGGAGGCAGAGCCATGAGACAATAAAACAAACACACCTTAGACACCATCAGCTATTTCCCTTCCTCATTTGCAAATGAACATAAATGTTTCGTGTGAAACAGGGATAATAGCCAAGATGTGGTAGGAAATTAATTAGAATTTATTTATAATTACACACCTAACTCAGACGTATTAGTTACATTATGTATGTTTTAATTGTGTTCCTTTTGTGGATTTCTTCAGACTTAAAAAATATTATAGTATTTATAGTATTTAATTCAAGCATTCTGGGAGGTTTGTACCTAGAAATATGTTAAATCCAAGTGGGGAAATTTTCTGCAACTGGGAAATTGTTTTGAAGAAACACCCGATGCTTGGCCACTGTTCTTCTTGAGGAAAGACACATTAAATGTTATATGATGCTGCTACATTATTAAAATTTTACCTCATGGATTTGCTCACGCTGATAATTTCTGGATGTTCTTTAAAGGCAGACTAGAAATAGCACAAAAAATTATGCATACAATATATTCTATCCCAAAAACTAGTCTGGTCCTCTCTCTGCTTATTGATATAATTAAAGTTGTATTAGTTGGATGGATTATAATTTCCTTGAGTCTTTAGGGAGATTTGTGTCTTGTGACTGCCCCTTCCCCACATGTAACTCGGTTCCAAACTGGCTTATTCCAGCCAGGTCTGGCTGCACTTTGTTCCTGAGCCCTTTCTGTGGTTTCTGGCTTGCACACGAGGGTGAAATGGTTTCTGTGCCTGCTGAGGTTGAGTGTGAGTACAAATCCTGCAGATTCCCAGCTCGCTGGTGGGGCCAGCCCAGGGTGTGAGTGGGGATACACGAGGGTGGCTTCAAGCACTTTAGGAGTAACCCCAGCAGGTGTGGCTCTAAACTGAGCAGATCTGCATGAAATAGCAGCATTGGCAAGGTCAGTCTGATTTTCTGGGGGGAGGGATAGGGAATATTAATTTCACAAAAATACTTTAAGTTCCAAGCTGTTGACAACATTATTTACTCTTGGTAACAGCACTAAAGATATTTTATGAAATTCTCCTCTACTGTATTGACTAAAGCACCTATGCTAAATAAAAAGATTAATTGTATGAATCACAACAATACCCACAAATACATCATATTTTCCATCAAACAGAATTTTGTATGAACCCATCAGCCAAACCAAACTGAGCAACCAGAAATGGTTTAAAAGAAGTGTAAAATGCAATACAGATAGTTTTAAGAATGTTAAAAACTAAAAGTCTTTTTATTGAGACAAGAGTTAGGGCTGGGACAGCCACAGCTTCACTGGGCAACTTGTGCCAGGGCCACATAATAAAAAATGCAGGTTACAGTGGGTAACCAGCCTGGCAAAACTCCTGGTTTGGACAAGCAAGGTTTTCTTGTTCTGCTGAGCAGATCAAGGAATGATTTGGGCTGGGAAGGGCCTTCCAGGCATCGAGTCCAACCATGGTGAGGCTCTAGCACAGAGGTGGCCCTGCACCCTTCTCCATGGCACCCTCGGCACTGCAGGGGCAGAGCTGCTCTGTGCTGGTCCTTGAGAGGGTGGAATATTCTCAGGGTCGGGGATGCTGAGGTCTCCCAAATGCCCCAAAGCATGTTTTACAGCCAGGTCTGTGCTGGGTGAGAACAGTCCAAGCTCCAGTAAGCAGGGTGGTCAGTGTGGCTTATTTGGACCTAGAGCAGCTGTGCTGTTCTTTTCTGAGAGCTTGTCAAGTAAAATTGAAGGCTTTGAGTATCTGACCTTTCGCAGGAATTACTTCAACAATGGCTTATTCTACTGTGTCAACTGTGGCTGTGGTTATAACAATGGATTTCACTTTGAGAATGCAAATTGGGTTCCTAATTGTGGGATTTAATCCGGGGTGAGCAGTAATCACTGAAGAGTTTTGTTCCTGCTGAAGCATTTTAGGTTCCTTCAAGAGTCAAAAGTACTGCTCCAAAGTTAGAAATACGATATATGTGGGGAGAAAAAAGGGAAAAATGGTGATGCTCAGGGGAACAGTGCTGGCATGGGAAGGAAAAGGCTCCAGGCTTTCTGAGACAGGGCAGCTTTAGATGTATATGTCCATATTTTCACGGGAGTTCCTAAGGGCACCCACAGAGAGAACATTTGGGCTTGCTGGCATCCCCAGGCAGTGACCACAGAGGCAAAGAGGGAACTACTGGCACATGTCCTGTGGCTGGCTAATGTGGGCCATGGGCAAACATGCAAATAACCTCTGCAAATAAAGGATTTAATTGATGTTCAGGTAAATTCTGGGCTGTTTTCTGCCATTTTTAATTTTAGCTCAGAGAAAATACCCCCAGGGTCTGAGAACTTATCTCTCTGCAAATTTCAGAAAGTTCCTTGTGTATATTGGTGGTAAAGATACACATTGTCAAAGTTAAAAAACTCTAGAAATAAACAGCCAACAAAAATAAAAAATCAGAGCCAAAACATCTAACCAAACGAAATCAAACAAATGTTTAAAAATCCAACAAAAGCCCCCAAACAAGCAGAAGGACTTGGATATCCTTTGTGTCGTCTTTTAATTGCTGAGGATGTAGCTCTGGAAGAGTTTCTGAATGAGGTACTCAATATTTCTAGGTCCTACAGTTGTCACTGTGTCACTGTGAGATGTTGGAATGCCCATGTACACTGAGCAAAAATTCCCCAAACTGTGATTAAACACCACTTTCTGAGACTGCACAATTAATTGTGTTTTACCTGTGAAGATAAGAATTTAGAGAAATTTCTTTGTGGTTTTTCCCAAACCAAGTATCTGATGTCTGTGACTTATCAAGAGGCTTATTTGGATAATGACTGCAAATTTGGAACTACTTTTGTACGTCAGAAGGCATCACAGAATTCCAGTGTTATGCCCTTTGGGTTCACACACTACCAGAGTCTTTTACAGATTAATGAACCCTGTCTTGCGAAGATTAATTTATGAAATATTTGTTGTCTGTTTCTATGAAGTCACACTGGCACTGTCTGTTTTGGTGCAGTGTGTGTGAATGGCTGAATTTAAACATGAAATGCCAAGAAAAATTAACTTCCTGTGACATCAGGTCATGATTTCAGGAATGACAGAGCATCCTGCAGGAATGGGAAACGTTCCGACGTGGAACATCCTCCGCTGCTGGGAGATGTTAGATAACGAGCAGGAGGATGAAAGCCTTGCCAGTTCCACCACATTTACTTCATTTGCAGGAAATATAAAGCTGAAAGCAGCGCATAGGAGAAGCTTGGCAGCAAGTAGAATATGCAAATAAACAATAAAACCTGAAAGTTGTGGTTGCTCCATCTCTGGGAGTGTTCCGCTCCAGGTTGGATGGGGCTTGGAGCAGTCTGGTCTAGTGGAACAGGGCATGTCAGAGGGGTGGAATAAGGTCCCTTCCAACCCAAACCATTCTATGACTCCATGATAAGCAGCATTGTTTATTTCCCCACAAGTTGCTGTAAAGCAAGAAAATCTAATTCCAGTGAATCTTCTAATGAAGAACTCTTAGAACACTGGGGTCACCAACCTCACCTGATCTCTGTGTGTTGATAGATCCACCTGTTGACTTTTTGGTGGCTTTACCTGAACTGTGCACTGTTTTCAGGTAAACAGCTGTTTTCACTGGAAATTCCAATGCTTTTTTACTGTGTGTTTCCATGAGTTTAGGGCTAGTCCAAAAAAGTAATTTTTATGGGGAAACAATTATATTATTAAGAAATCTGGTGGAGGATTTTTCATTGATGATCTGTGTGTGACATTGATGGATCAATTACCACTCATTTTTTTAGTTTATTCCTTTTTAATGAAACACTTCTTTTGACCATTCTTTGGGTTTTTCTTTTAACTCATGTATGTCCCAGTTTGGCTCTTGGCAGCCAGGACGGGTATTTCCAAGTGCCCTGCACTCCAGGGGCACAGCGTGACATGGGACCATTGTCCCACTGTTGCCAAGATTGTGTGAGGCTGGTGTCCAGCAGGAGGGGTGGGATGGTTTGGGATGAGCCTTTTGTCCCCAGTTCCAGCTGCAGGAGGCAGTTGGGTCCCTGCAGGGTTTCTCTTGGCAGGAGTCTGAAGGGAATGTGCTGCTTGTTGGGTTTGTAAAATGGGACAGGCAGCAAAGGAAGCGCTCTCCAGGCAGGATGGAAAAGCCTGGAGCAGGTCCCTGGCCCCATGCCTGTGCAGGAGCACATGGAGCAGCCCAGCTCTGCTTTTCTGCTCAGCCTCACCCAGCTCTGCATGCAGCAGGATTCGGTTTCACTGAATAAATCTTAGGGCCATTTCACGAAAATTAGACAGTCTGAGAAATGAAATGTAAGCATCTGGCAGATGGCTTGTAAAACAAAATCTTGGGAACCACCTGGATTTTAGGGGTGTGGGTTACCTGAACTGAGAGGAGGTTTTCTGGTGTCGCTGACCTGTGTGAGCTTTCCTTTGGAAGCTTCGCACAAAACCAGTTTTACAGATGTTAGAACTGCTGTGAAAACCACGTGTTCCCCAAATGCAGGACATGGTGTCACCCTGGTGACTGCCCCTGAAAAAGAAGCCTCACATGCAGCTTGAGGATTTATGGGGCTCTCATAGCTCATCTGAGCAGCTGCCCTGGTCGAGACTGTGGGGGTCCGATGGGAGGGGAGCAGGGATCAGCCATCCAACCCTGAGAAGCCCCGGGACCAAGGACAGATGTTGAGCTATGAATTAGTTCACACTCCTCTCCTGGGAACTGGTTCTGTGCTGGTGCAGTTCTGGGGCCCTGTGAGTTCCCTAGGTCTGTGTGCTCTGCTGATTTATTAAATATCGATAGGTGGTGATTATGAGCAATTGAGGCAGCATAGACCAAGAACTGGCTCCAAAACAATGATTCTTGTCAACAAAGGAAGTAAAGCGCAAGTAACTCCAAATAATGATCTTGGGCTTCAAATGTTGTCACTCAAAGTAAATTAGGAGCTCTGAAATTGCATTTTATTCTATGAGACATCTGCTTTGTGTCTCATCTTCCTGCACAGAGTTAGGCCAGTCCTGACTGGGCAGGACGAGCCCACGTGAGTTTGCATCTGAAGGTCACGGGGGCCCTCCTGCCCAGGCTCAGGCACGGGCAGGCTTTGCCCAGGGGATGAATCAACTCTTGCACATTTTCCTATGGAATCAGTCGCTGCGGAATCTCCTCCTTTTTACATCCTTTTGGTGATTGCCTTTTACCTGACAGATCCTTTCTTGCTCTTCCTCTGTGTAGGTTGTCAGTTGTTATTTGAGAAACTTTACTTGAGGAATTTGGAGTGTCGTGTTATACTTTGCACATCATCGGTTTATGTGTGTGAGCCGCAGTAAAGCACCGTGATTGCTTAAAAACACTATAGTTACTTAAAAGAGATGACTTTGATTGTGTGTTTTTTGTTCCCATCACAATAACACTTTGCAGGTGATTATTAAATTAGAGATTTTCTTTGTTTTTTGAACAAAAAAACCCCAACCTTTTTCATGTCAGTGCCAATTATGAGTAGTAATTTTTCACATTTTACAAAAGAATTTTCTGTCCTGCCTCCACGCCCCCCCAAATAAAGAAGGGCTTTGACACTCTATGACAAGGAGGTGGGGGGTAGGGTTTTTTATTATTATTTTTTGCAAACACAGTGCTTTTGACTTTTCTTTAAAAAATCTGTTGACTCTATTGAAATGTGACAGGGCAATATTTAACCTGAATAGAGGCATGTTGACTCCTCTTATTAAAACTGACAGTTAAGGACATTTCTCTCTTTATTCCTTCTGATACACGCAGACAAGTCTTCACTGCTAACTAGTATACAAAATCAAAAACAAAAAAATAGCGAGTGAGGAGATGAGTACCTTATAAACAATATATGAATGACAATTGCAAGTTTAATCTAGCAAAGAAACCTTTTTTTATCCTTTAAGAAAATTAAAGCCCTTTCAAATTAGCTTGATATATGAAGACAGGCTGACATCATTAATTTTCGAGTATTCATTCTTCTCCCCTCGCACACGGATGTGTTCCAGGTGCTGGATGGGTCCACAGCGACACCTATAGCGAGAGGTGCTTTGTGCTGAGCCTGGGGTGGGCACAGGTTGGCTCACAGGTGACACCTGCTCGTCCTTGGCCGGGGTTTGGCTTTCTTTTTGAGAGGAAAGGCAATCCAGTGTTCCCACGGTGAGCTGATCTCCCTTTGGGCTGTGCAGACCTTGTGGACTCCCCATCCCTCAGGGTGCCCAGGACTTGGAGCAGCCTGCAACAGTGGAAGGTGTTCCTGCCCATGGCAGGGGATGGGACAGGATGAGGTTTAAGGTCCCTCCTAACCCAAACAATTTTATGGCCCTCGTGGCAGCCTGGCCTGCACTAGGCTCTTTGGGAAAACTGAAGTTCATTCTGACTTTTCATACCCAAGGCTGAAAAGCCCAAGGTGTTCAATATTTTCCTGCTTGTTTTCTGAAGCAATTGTGTAAATATCTGTATCCATGGGGTGTGCTGGCTGCTCCTTGCATGTGGGAGGTTGGGGCTTCTGGGGTAGCGGCAGCATTTGTGGAAAAGGAATTGTTTCAAAGTAGCATTAAATGGAAGTTTATAGCCTTGAATGTCAGGGAGTTGTGAACATCAGAGAGGCAAGAGCCAGGAAGCAGCCGGTTCTTAATCCCATGCCCTCTGCCTGAAGTGCAGGAGTGAAGCTGGGCATGAGGTGAACCCGCAGTGATGAGGGCTGGACCAATCCTTCTCTCTGCACCAGTGGGTTCACTTAAAGGAAAGAATGATGTGTGATTTGTGCCTGTCTCAGAGGAGATCAGGGGATGCTCCAACACCCCAGGGCGGTGGCTCAGGCTGACTCAAGGATGGAGCTGGTGCACAGTGTGTCCTGCAGGTTCCATGCTGCAGTCTGGGCTCTCCAGACATTTGCACAGGCTTGAGAGAAGGATGGTCAGATGATCAGCCGTGTTGTTTGGAAAATCATGGACAGGTAGTCAGTAGCAGGAGAGAGGATTGACAGAAGAAATAGGAGACCAAAACTGGGGATTAGAAAGTTTATGGTGTTAGACTTTCTGTAAAACCAACTGAACTTAAGGTACAAGATTTAACATCTTTATAGTCGGAGTCATGTTTCAGAATTAAGCTGCTAGTGGATTATTTTCTGGAGTAACCTTGCTCCTAAAACATGTGTATGCTTCCAAGCCACAAAAGAAAGTCCAAATCTTTATGGAAAAAATGTGATCTGATGCTTTGGTTAAAGTGTGTGGTTAACAGCTGTGTTTCTACAGATAACAAAGGACTCATGGCCTGTGGGCAAGAAAAAGAAGACACCACTGGCAGCCCTTGTCTCTTTGCTTTTCCAAAAAACAAGTTTCCAATAGTTTCTTTAACAGTAAAGAGGGAAAATCATAGAGATAGACAGGGATTCTGGCTGCCATCAGAACGGCTTCCTGAGGACAGGCACTGGAGAATGTGTGAAGTCTGAGCTGTGCACAAAATTCACTGAACAGGGTAGGAGTGCAGAAAGTGAGATGGAAGTTTCCTCTTTTCACCCCTCAGATATGGTGGATACTCTAAGTTTGTGTAGGTTTTAGGGGCACACTGGGTGCATGCAGGGCAAGAGAACTCCGGGCTGCTGAAGGCTTTGCTGCTCTCTGGGGCTCTGCCTGGGCCCCCAGTGCTGCAGCAGGGGCTTTGGGGCAGCCGTGCTGTCTGCTCTGTTCCCACTCCTGCTGGGCACCTGCCCTTGCCCGCTGTTGGATGCTGGCATGGGTCTCAGTGGGCATTTGGAAGGACCCAGTGCAGCTGTGTGTGTTCTCCCTGCAGAAATCTGGGGAGAGCAGAGCCGCAGCTCAGGTGCTTTGTGAGATGGATCAGAACCAGCGCGGCAGAGATCTGGCCACGCTCTCACCCTCACAGCTCCTTAGGTTCCTGCCCAGGCCCCACGGCGCCCATCAGGGTGGTGGTGGTGGTGGCCATCCAAGAGGTTCTCAGAGCAGCACTGTGGATTGGCACATGACAAGAAATGGCCCTGAATTTGCTGATGGTGTTCTTCGTTTTGGTCTTTCCAAGGATTAGCAGAGGAAGGTTTTAATGCTGAGGGCAGAGCACAGTTAGAGGCTGACTCTCATCTGCTCCTTGTCTTTGTCCACTCCTGCAGCTGAAGTGAGGTTTGGTTTAGAAACCTTAATTTCAAGGTTGTATATAAAGCTTTTAAAAATACATCTTTCTTCTTCAAAAGAAGTAAACTTTTATTGCACTTTTTCTATTGTTGTAAATTTGATTGGCCAGATGTTGTTTAGGCTCACTGTGGTTTTGTTCAGAAATTCTTTTTGTAGATTTTGATGAGGGCCTGGTTTGGTGAATGCGGAAGTTATCAAAGGAGGAAATTTTTTTTTTTGTTGCACCTTAACTTATGCAGATGTTGTGAGTTCTATGATTTCCAACATTTTCAGCACATCTGTGCTTTAGTTTGGTGAAATAAAATATCCTGGGTCTGTAGAGGTGAGGGGTGACAAGCTGAATGTTCTGAGCTGAACATCTCCCTGGCAGAAAACCTCATCCATTGCTGCAGGTCCATCTCTGTGAGAAAGGGGCTGGGACACAGCCATGGGTTCTGATCCCATCTCCTCCTGTTCCAACTCCAGGTAAATTACACAACCAAGGGCAAAACAACCTATTTGGAAGTGCATTAGGAACCCAGTGCTGTCTAACACTGATGGCCTTCAAACACCGAATTGTAACAGTTCATCTTCTCTTGGGATCAGGGCAGAGATGCCTTCTGTCACCCAGGATTTTCGCCCCTCACAGAAGTCTCTTTGTCTCCATGTCTTACTGAAGAATTTTTGTGGTTTCTTGGTGGTTCCCTGAGCACTGTGATGGGTGACAGTGAGTGGAAGGAGGTGAGGGGCAGCAGGTACTCATGTCCAGCACAGGCATAGCTGTTGGCATGACTTGGATTCAGCCAGAAAAATAAATCACAGAAGAATTTTTCTTAAAAATATGCATTAATTTAGGCTTTTCTTTATTAATAATGTTAATGCTGTAGCAGCCAGTGTGGCTGCTGGCTGAGAGTTCACATCACTGAGCCACAGCTTCAAAGACCAAGGGTATTCCCGAGCCCTCGTGCTGTCCTTTTGGTCTGTTTGGGATAAGCAGGGTCATTGGAAAGACAATGCTGTGTGTCCATGGGAAATTACATAACATTCTGATCCAGAAATAAAAATTAGTCTTCCCTGGATGAGAACTGCACGTGAGCACACTGCTGTTGAAGCATTATCTGCATGTGTGTGTTCTTTATTTCCCTCGGTGCGCAGTGATGCAGCCTTCACCCCTGAATTAGGATGTTTCTCTGTGCATTCCAGTTGGAGTCACATTAATGAGAATTAACTCTGGTAACACCACACTGGAGCAGGAATGGCTCTCTTAGCTCAGCGCCGCTTGGGGTCCTCAGGTCAACCTCTTTAATTAAGTCTTGTAATGTTAAGAGTGAATTCAATACCCATCCTACCCTATCAGAGCTAACACTCTTTCCTGCACTGCTTTTATCAGCGTGCCCAATTTTCCACCTGGAATTTGTTTTAACGAAGCCCAAATCCTATTTTGCTGAGTGCTGGAGGCTGTGTGGAACATTCTGCCTGTGATTCCGCTCGCCACACTCTGGAACTCAGCACAAACAAGCTGTAAGCTGCGTTTTGATGTCAGGTTAAGCTATTATGGTACAAATTGTGTTTAATATATTTTTAAATACTTTCTTTAATATTTTATAGGGTTTTTTCCCTATTGAATTAGCAGTAAAACAGCAGTGCTTCATATTTCAGATCTTTTTCCACCTTTCGGAGGCCTGCGTTCCACATGATCTGGTTACCAGCTGGACAGCCAGAGGCTGAGCACAAAGCAGCACTGCAGACTCAATTTCTGCCCTAGTGTTCAGCCAGAGTGTTTTTCCACAAATAAGCTGCTTTCTTATGCTACCTTCCTAGTTTAATTCCACCCAAAAATCAAAGATGTTCCTTTGTTCTTTCCAACTTTTACTCTGTGGGCCATCAAACCCATGGAAATTCAATGCATGCGTTTTAATCTGCAAGGAGGGTGCATCACTCACCCTCTTTGTTCATTTAAATATCCATTTAAATGAGATACTCAGTTCTATTTATCTCTCCTAAGATGAGCCATTCCGTTAACTTCTCTTTATATTTTATTTGTTTAATGGTAACAGTGTGCTTGAAGTGTGGTGAGAAGTGTGACATGACACTGTCAGACTTAACAAAACATGAAAAAAACCAAAGTTATTAACATACAGGTTTGACATCAGTTGGATTGCTAGTAGTGATGAACCCAGGGAGTGTAGAGGACATGTGAGAAATAAATTTCTCTGTCTCTTGAAAAAGAAAAGCCTTGAGAGATGCCAGCACATACTATCTGGCCAAAGCAAGCACTGGTGCAGGTGGATCACCTCTGGTGAGATCCATGTCAGTCCCTGGTGTGAGCATGTCCTTGGAACTGGGCATTTTCCTTGTCCCTCTCTTTGCCCCTTCAGCTGGAACTGATGAGGGCTCGGTACATACGGAGAGTTTGGCAAGAGAACTGCTACACATTTACTGGTATCTTCAATGGTGTGGGATCACAAAAATGTGACAAATAGCTGTTTTGTCACTAAAGTCAATGGACTTGACCATGTTTGCATATGGAGAGGGAATCTTTGGGTATGAAGTTGCCATTTCTGCTGTGATTTTTCAGAGTGGAGCCACACTTAATGCTCCAGTGGGAAGGAAGAGGGGTAGGCCTGCAAGTGTTCCATGTCCTCTGTGAAATCCCATTTGTTCCCAAATGTAAACATTGGCATCAAATCCTTGAACTCATCTGGTTTCAGCACTTACTCCTCTTGTGATCATGGTTAATTTAATATAGTTTAAAATTAAAAAGTTAAATGAAAGCTGTTTTTCTGCAGGCTGTTTTCCAAATTTTCCCAGTCCTCCTGTTTTTACTGTGCTTGTTGCATTAACCAGCAGCCACATATGTGTGTGTGTGGGGGTACATCTGTTCTGGGTGGGCATGGCTGTGTCTGAACATATGTAGGAATGAAGTGCAGCTCAATATTGGCTAAATGACAGAGCCAGGAGGTGGCCACCTGCCCTGACACGGCCCTCGGTGCGGACAGAGTGAGCAGAGAGTTAGAAACAATTACAATCTCGCATGTACTTGTTAGAGCAAAGCAACAAACTAAACTCATTTCAACTAATGTTTCCCCTAGGATGGGAATTCATTGACAGGACTGCCCTGTTGTTTGCACAGCAGAGAGTGTGAGATACAATTAATAAACTAGAAAAATTGTCCTGATATGTTTGATCTATATGACAAAGTTTATTTTTTGCTTTCTAGTGAGAAAGCAGGATTTGAATTTCTATAGATACGTGGTGCAGATACAAAGCCCCTGGGTGGAGTTTCACTGTGGGGTCTGGAGGTGGTGTAGCCCCAAGGGGAGAGTGCAGCACTGCCAAGCGGGTCTGTGCCTGCTGACCCCATCACTGCTGCCCTCCCAGCTCCCACTTTCTTCCCAATAAATCATAGATGCATGGAATATGCATCTGGAAGGGACCCACAAGGACCAGTACAGCCCAGCTCCACCATAAAGGCACTGGCTGCTTTCTGAGAGCAGCAGTATCATCTCATGTTCATACATGTGTAGCTAGAGTGACCCAGCTACTGCTTTGCTTCATTTTCTTAATATATAGGGGTTTTATATAAGTATGTCCAGTGAGAAACAGACCAGAATATCTGCAGAACACAAAGCTGTTGCTGTGATGGCTGTGAGTCCAAGGGCACAAGGTGCCAAGGCTCTGCTGCTTGTTCTCCAGTCCCAAAAGGCTCACATGGGGAAGTTGCTGTTGAGTAATCTGAGGTGTGAATTTTAGCTGTCTCGGTGCTATTCTCTGGGTGGGCAGTCTCAGGGCAGGGACATTCCCTCTGGGGGGCTTGCAGCATGGTGAGATGTGCTGGGAATGTGGCCAGCAGATCCAGGCACAGGGACATGCCTTTGTCCATGCTGCAGCCAGCTGTGGGGTGGCCCATGAGGTGGATGGAGATGGGATGGCAAGAGCTGGGAGCAGACCCGGGGGTGCCTCAGCCCAGCTTGGGCAGCTGGGCCCAAGGGCTGCTGAAAGCACCTGAGCTGGACTGGTCTGGCTACATTTATTCTTAATCCACTGCTCAGTAGAGTACCCACTTTACTTCTAAACCTCGTGAATTTTGCTGGCCTGCATCACATCCTTGTAATTACTTGGACATGGGACTGTTCCTGGGCTTCTGCTGTACCCTGCCTGGGAGCAATCCAGTTACGTTTCTGTCCAACCTTGCTGGTTTTCTCACTATTTGCCTGGCCTCATTGCAATGAATTCCAGCTTCAATATGAATGTCTAGATCTGCTGGAGAGTCCAGAGGGACAGGACAGATATGCTTTAAATGCTGGAGGTAATAGGAAGTCCAGTTGTTCTTGGGGTTCCTCCCTGCTTCCTGGAAAAAGAGGAAACAGCCTTAAGCTGTGCCAGGGGAGGTTGGACATGTGGAAGAATTTCTTCATGAAAAGGATGCCCAGGCACTGACAGAGGCTGGCAGTGGTGGAGTCCCCATCTCTGGAGGGATTTAACAGCTGTGTGGATGTGGCACTTGGGGACACGGGTTAGTGGTGGCCCTGGCAGTGCATAGGGAAACAGCTGAGCTTAATGATTTTAAATGCTTTTCCAACCCAAAGGACTCTGTGATGTTCACAAGTGCTTGTGTGGAAGGGTCAAAAAGCCAAGTTGTGTCTCCTTTAGCACCAGTGCTCCTGAAGGACGGGTAGGGTGATTTAAATTTTGTCCTAACAAGTGTCCTTACAGAAAGCACCACTTGGAAACAAACTTCACAGATCCCTCACTCCTTACCAAGAGCAAACTTGCTGCTTTTCATTAAGCTGTTTGATTGCTATCGAGCTCCTCGTGTCAGTGCCAGAGGCAGCCGGGGCTTTGTGCGCTGCGCTGGGTAATTGTGCCGTTTCTGTGGCCCGCTTTGGAACAATGGCTCATAAAAATCTTAAGCAGCTATCACTTTTCATGGCTAATGAACTGAGGATCTGGGAATTAGATCCAGAGCCAATTCTTGGATTAAACCTTCTGAGCCCAAAACAAGGCTGTCTTCAGGAATAAAAAACAAGCCAGGGCTGCTGGAATAGGGGAGTACAGAGTGTGACCTTCAAGATGTGAGATAAGTGACCAACATGAAGGGTACAGCAAAAACTAATCAAGGAGGAGGGATGAATACCAAAGGGCTTGTTGTAGAGTCAGTAATGCAGGCGAGGGGCAGGGGGGAATTGTTTGTTTTTAGATGTGATTTCTAAAAGGCTTTTTTAGCTTCAGAAATATTTGAAGTAAGTGTCCCACAGCATTCACATGCTGATCAGGGACAGAATGAGTTTGGTGGCCTCAGCCTGCCCCAGGGAGCAGGAGAAGCCCCCAGCCCCACACAAAGGAGCAGGAGCAATGGTAATCCTGGGGCGGGTGGGTGGTCTGCATTCACAGGGAGCTTTCACAGCACATTTCATCCCCCAGACCAATAATATTTAATAACTGCATCCCCAAACCCGCAATCTCCTCTACACCCTAAAAGCCAAAGCAAATATCTGTATAAAGTATAGATTTCAGCACTTCCTGAGAAATGAGAACATGAAGAACAACTGGAAGAGTTGTAAAGAGAGGCTTTAACAGGAAAATTCCAGAATGTGTTCAAAGTAAATTAGCTCCTGCCATGCCTCCTCGCACCCCCCCTCCCCATCCTCCCCCCAGCCCACTTTTATTTGCTTTGAATTTCCCTTCTGCTCTCTTAGTTGACAGCATTTGCACTTATTTCTGTTAGGGAACACGGCCATTCTTTTTTATGGCAAGGTGAAAATAATTTTATTTTCATCACTTTTCCCCCACTCCTGTGATGGATTTACTTGAAAAAAAATAATGACGGGCTTCACAAACTGGCCTGACAGTTGTGATGCAGAGAGTGAGCTGGCTGAGCGGGGACAGTGAGGCATCTCTGTACCTATTATGGCAAAAATCGATAATGCTTTCTGTAAATTGCTCCTCCCAAAGGAGATGAACAAATGCAGGAGACAAGGGAAGCCATCATTCTGTATGAAAGCCCTGCACATTTGGACCAGTGCAATTATCAGGAAGGGCTTTTCTTTTCCCTTTTCTCTCCCTTTTTTGGGGGGGGGTAGAAAGTGAGAAAGAGTGGGATGCGAGAAAGGAAAGACTTATTTTTCCAGAAGTGTAAATTGAAGGCAGAGATTCTGTGGCTTGTCCAAACAGATTGCTTTGGCACAGGGCAAGGAAGGAATTAAGATAATTTTGGAAGTACTTGTACTCTTTGGATGTCTTTACATTCCTGTTACACAGTCAGACTTAATTTTTTCTGAGACAGCAGTTCCCTTCTGTCGTCATCTGGAACCAGGATGTTAATCCTCCCCCATGTTACCTTGAGTGGGAACACCACAGAACACCACAAACAGGTTTTTCCTATTATGGAGGTCATATAAATTCAATACCAAGTGGTATGAAAGGTCATCAGGAACCAAGTAGAGAAGCCTGTGATGCCTTTACTACTGCAGGGCCAGGCTGGAGTAAAGTCATTATTTGTCCAGTTAACAAGGAATAATGAGGAATATGAGAGGATGTTCCCTTTGTCTATCTCTTTTCTTGAAGAAGACACGAGCTGACATGATCCAGAATGGGTGTAATGTACATTGAGTGAGGGTCTCCATCCCTGGGGCACCACCTTACCTGGTTTCATGTGAGGCCTTTGGCAAGTCCTACAATTTCACCATGTCTCAGTTCTCCCATCACACAAGTGAGTTTGTGATGACACTTCCTGGGTTAAGGTCTTCACTTCTTCAAACAGCAATAGCTGAATGCTGATTCTGTTATTGATAGAAGCTCCTCTGCCCAGCACATAGACAGTCTGCTGTTCTGAGACCCTTTGTGCCCATGCTCTGAAAGAGAAGCATGAGGCACAGCTTCTCAGCAGTATGATAATAAAATACCTGGATTTGTACTGTTCTGTCACCTTTCTCTTAGCCTGACATTGCTGTTTCAGTGAGAAAACAGTGAAAATACCACAGATGAATGAGAAGTATATCAGAGTTGTTGTTTCTCATCAGAGTTGGAAGACAGAGAAGAGAGACCACAGGCAGGTACTTGAATTTCAAGTGCCCTGAAGTTCAGAAAGACTTTTCTCAAAGACATATTTGGAAAGGGCATTCAGCAAGTTCAGAAAAAGCCACAGTAGGTAAAAGAGTTCAGCACCTATCACCTTGAATTAAATCAGAAGTGAAAGCATAGGCACTGGTGGGAGATATTCAGCCCTTCAAAATGTGTCTCCGAGCTATTGTCCCAGGAACACAGTTAAATGCTCAGGGCTGTGTTGCCAGATGTGGGCACTTACCAGCAGCAGGACTGGAGAGAGCACAGCAAAGCTCTCACTGTGTGGGGTATGTCAAGCTAGTGACATCATGTCGGAGGAGTTAAGCTGCTTTTCCAGCTCTAAGAGATGGATGTTGAGTGAAGATGGATAAATAACAGGCAGAAAGGCTGAGATGAAAAAGAAGGTTTTCAAGAGAGAAATTACTTATTCACATGGATTTCCTAAATTTAGTTTTTTAAACTAGCAAGTCTTGCCTTTTTATTAACTTCAGTTTCTTTGCCAAGTGTTTTGTTCACGATTTCTAGGTCTCCTTCTGGAGGCCTAATAATGCTTCAGAGCTGGAGGAGAATGTGGGAATGAAAGCTGACATTGTCATTCCAGCAAATGGTTTTGTTGGAGCTATTTCATGGTTTGTTAAAAACACAACAGCTGTTTACAGTTTGTGTCCATCTCCTGCACCCCACAGACGTGGTGCTGGTGAGAGCCTTTCTGTCCTGTGATAAACACAGAAGGACTGATGAGCTTCCCATGTCGCATTCTCAGAACCTGAGAAACAGCTTCAGTTTTCCTAATGCCTCTGGCACGGCCCCGGGCCTGCTGGTTGGGAGATGGGGCAGATCACATTTCTGCTTTGGCAGGGGAACACCATGAGGAAAATGCCCAAGTGGCTTTGGCAGGGGAAGGCAGGCGCTGTGAAGGGACTCGTTCTGTTGTTCCCACTGTTGGGAGGTTGTGGAATTGTGGTGGAGCAGGGAGTGAGGCCACTCCTCTTTAAGCCAGTGTTCTGTCTCCCTCTCATGGAAGGGAAAAGCATGGCTTTGCCATTTGTCTGAGTTCAGGAACAGAACAAGCAAAAGTGATTTGCTAAAATCAATAATTCTCATGTCATCTTAATGCATCTAAAATATTTAAAGGAAATATGTTTAAAAGCTATTATTACGGTTTACATCTACTGCAAGTTTTAAATAATGAATTTGAGAAAGGCTTCTGAAAAGTAAGGGTGGTTCTCATAACCAGGAGGCAAGTCTGGGAATGCAGCAGGCTGTGGGTCAGGAAAGGGCAACTGGAAAGGTGACATCCATCACCCCGCTGCCAGTGGCGGGGTGTTGGTGATCTGCCTCCGCCAGCAGTAGTTATTCTTCTGAAGGGAAAGCCTTCTAAACAAGGCTGTGAATTGGTTTTCATGCTCGCATTGACAGATTGGGAAAGCAGTTTGTTCTACCAAATTTAACAATGATATATCATTATCACAACTTTGGGGGAAATCTATAAAATCAATAAGTTTGTAGCCTGAACAGGATTTGTATTGCTTGCTTGCTGTGCTGGTGTCAAAGCGTGAGCATATGGATTGAGTCACAGCCTGAGATCAATGGAATTTGTGGACAGTAAGCTCAATAACAAGCCCTTCTGAAAAGAAATAGATGTAAAAAGCAAATTTACTAGAGTATAAAAAAAAAGCTAATATCTTTTCCGCGTTGGCTGCAAAGTGCTGTTAGGCTGCCGTTGGCTGCTGGTGCTTTGAAAGCTGTCTGGGGTATGTGCTCGCAATGCTGAGTGCTGCTCCCGGCTTCCATGCGTCGCATGTACAGTTGGATGCTTCTGTTTGTAGGGCTTGTATTAGGAAACTCGCCAAGAATAGGAGGAGGGGGGAAAAATAGCCCTTTATATTGTAAACTGAATAAAGAATAAAAACAGTCAGTGTGTCTGCTGGGGAAAGACCATGGTGGCTTTATTTACTTTGTACTGGCAGGGCTTGCTAATGGAGAAAAATAAAAAGGCATAATTAAATAGTTTAATGAATTCGCAGCTCTTTTGTTTGAGTGGGGCTGGGAATGCATGTTCCAGAGGGCCTCACAAAGAGCTCGGCTGGTAGTGAGTTAAAAGTAGGAAATCAGTCCTTTGAAGGCATTTTTATACTTCATTATCCCAGCATGTAAAATGACTTGTACTAAACGATTGAGGATTTTTTTTTTCACTCTCTCTCTTTCTCTCTTCTTTTTCTAAACAAAGGAGAGCATCAGGGCGGCAGGAGCATAATTCCCCTCAGTGTCCTAGAGCCAATAGATCAGCTTGTCAGCAAATTGGTGGGCCTGTACTTATGTTTCAGTAAAATATAGGGCTCTGGGAAACTGTAGTGAACAACGAAACCACAAGCCAACCACCACAGAAGCACACACGCTCTAAGAGATCCTGGGGGAACGGGGATGATAACACCTCCCTTTTCACCTCAATACTTTGCAGTAGGCAGATACTCACTTCTAAAGATTTTTTTCGTGTGTGTGTGCAGTAAAAAGAATAATGTTACATTTCCCCCCCCAGGTTTTTTATTTCTTTCTTGTTGTGGAAGAGTAAAGTGGGCTCAACAAAGGTGGACTTCCTTCCTCAGAGTCTGCCAAGAGGGTTTTAAGCAGTAGCATTGCAGGGCACTGCCCAGCTGGTGTGTGCTCACTGGGTGGCCGTGGAGGTGGAAGGCTGCAGAGCCAGGAGCAGGGACTGGCTGTCCACATCCGTGTCCCTGCTGTTCCCATCAGCCTTTGGCTCTGGCTTTTCAGGGACTGGTCTTTAGTCCCCACAGCTGCAGCATCCCTGGGCCATCCTGTCCTGGGGCATGGAAGTGTGGATGCTCCATGTCTGCTGCCCTGCTACAGGAGGCAGCTTGGAATGGCTGCTCCTCGTTGTGCTGGCAGTCACTGCACTGCAGGGAGACCCCAGAGTCCTCCTGGGGCTCAGCCTAATGAAATAATTTCATTAAAACACAGAGTATGGGATCCTGAATAAGAACGTGGGCAATTCCTCTTAAGTAAGGTGGCAGTGGAAAACCAGACTAACCTGAATTTAGGACTGGATGCAGGCACTCTGCTGTATCCCAGAGGGGCCTCAAGCAGACTCTGCTGGACGTACTTGCTGCTGGATCACAGAGTTCTCTCTGTCTCTTGGCATCTTGCAGATGCAGAGGTGGCACCTCAGGACCTGGTTTAGCAGAGGCCTTGGCAGCACTGCATTATTGGTTAACCTGGAGGAGCTCATAAGCCTTTTCCAGCCTAAACAATACCAGAATACCATGAGTAGTCATTGTGGCTGTTTTGGGGATGGACAGGACACGGGGGTCGTTCTGTGCAGCAGAAGAGAAGACCTGTCAGAAGAAACACCTTTACTAGCAAGTGAAGGCTTTGTCCTTGCCATCCTTGGGCAAAGCCACTGGCTCTGATGTCACCTGGAGCTGGTCACGCTGTGTGTGTGAGAGCCAGCTGCAAGCAGCAGGGAGCTTCCCTCCAGGACCTCACCTGGCCCATGGATGGACATTTACAAAGAATTCCCTGGATTTTACAGCTCGAATTTGCTTATAAACAACACTAACTGTTTGTTTCTTGTTAAAATTTACCTCATAAACAAATTTTACTGCCTTAGTTCCAGGCAATAATTATTTAATCCCAACTTTCTTATACCCATAATGTGGTGACTGTAAAGCTGTGGTTGGCACTTTATGGAATTTCTTGGTGCTGTCTCCAGCCACGTGCTGCTTCCAGAGAAGTTTTGTTCCTGGGAGGGGGAAGTGTGACCCTCCCCACTGAGGAGGCTGTTAGTGGGAATGGCATAAAACCAAATGCAATGCTTTACTTTGCCTGGAAAGAATCAAAACAGAAAATCCCCAAAGAAGCCCAAAAGTCCAAAATAAAAGCAGGCTCCTGTTTCTGAAGTTTAACTTTCTGATGTACCACTGAGGCCGTTCTGCTATTTACAACCCGTGGCACTCTCTCGTCCTTCTTGCTGAGTAGCAGGGAAATGCCTGGAAGTGACTGCTTATATTGATTAGCGAGACAAGAGAGAGTTAGAGACCCTCAGCACTGCCACTTACAGTGGGCAGGAAACCCAAATTGACCAGTAATAAAGTGTTTGAGGTTGTTTGAGGCGGCTCCTGGGGAAACGGCCTTCCCGGCGTGGGGATGCTGGGGGTGGAGAGCTGTCAATTACCCGTGTTTGATGAGGACTAAGTAAACGTGCTCTTAAAGCAGCCTATTAAATGGGAGAGAAAATGTGCTGGGGCTGGGTTCCATTTGCAAAAGTACTTCTGCAAAGTTGGAGGAATGGATGTTCTTGGACCCGTGAATAAGTGCTGCCATCAGCAATGAGTACAAGCTTGGGCTTGATTTTTCTCTCTTTGTTGTGGCCTCCAGTTACAGACAGGAAAAGTGACAGTATTGTTAGCCCCCCATATACCAGTAGCGTAAAAAAACTTAAATGTTTGCTGGAATGTAGAGTGGGTGTGTCAAAGGAAGGCAGAAGGCCAAGCCAAAGCTACTTGGGCCATCACAGGCAAAAGGGCAGCAAGTTTTGAGTTTAGAGGGCAATTAAAACTAAGAATAATCAGTGACAGTGGAAGTCTTGGACACCTAAAGTGACAATTACTGGGAGTTATTCAGACTCGGAACATCAATAATTGCATAAATGGAATCTTTTTATCAAAGGCAAACTATCCTGGAGCAGAGGATGGATGCCAGGTGTAAGGAACCACCTTGCAGACTGGCATGAGTAAGTATAAAAATACAGCAGAGCACATTGTGATAAAACCAGAGAGGTCAAATTGTCAAATAGGATGTAAGATGTATCAAAATAGCAAAAATAAGAATGCTAAGAGCACAAGAAATGGGAAAATAAAATAAAGTGTAGGATCACCATTCAGTTGAGAGCAAAGAGAATTTTGAGACAGCCAAAAGTTTCTGTATCTTCTCTCTCGAAGCTGCCTGTGGGAAAGCAGTTACCATAATTAATGCCCTTGCCAAAGGGTTGAGATCTGAGTCCTGAAGAGAGAAGAAACAGCTTAAAGTGTCCAAGAAAGCTGCTGTCAGAACTGTTGGTTTCAAAACTTCTTTTCACTAAAAGAACATGTAGAGCCAAAATAAACTCAGAACTAGAGGTGGCTCATTTTGAAGACTTGTGTAGGGAAGGTGAAATTCTGGAAGACTGTTCAGTGTCCTGACTTCAGACAGAGATATAGACCAGTCAGGTAGCCTCCAGTTCTTATTGAAACTCTGGGAAAAGCAACCAAACTATTTGTGAGCACTTGGAAGATGACAAGGGGATGAATAACAGACTGGACAGAAAAAATGTTGTCTAAGCAGCACAACAACTGGTATGGCAGCAGAACGGGTGTGGGCAGGGAAGAGCAGTCGCTGTCCTAGACCTCCAGGTTAGGGAGCTTTTGGACACCTCTCACATGACTCTATTAGCAAGCTGAGGAAGTTTGGTTGAGATGAGTGATGTAGAATGTGTTGAAGAATCATTTTTCGGCAAGCTTTTCACTGTCAGAATGCAAGGAGGTACACACTGAGTTTTGGCAGGGGTCTGCCCTGACCCTGGGTCATTGCAGTGTTTGCTTTAATGAGCCGAGTCACAGAGTAGGAAATATATTTACTGAGCTAGTGAGTACGTTCAGTGATAGCAGCACAACTCAAAGTAATCTGACAGGTGGGAGTTATGGTTTGGCAAAAACTGAATTAAATTCCGTAGGGACAACCACAAGATCTTCTGAGGAAAAGTTTGTGATGTGCACAAGGAGTGTAATGTGTTAATAGTAGTGGATTCTTGGCCACCTACCCCAGTGGTGGCTTCAAATCTTTTGTTATTCTTCTGCTTAGAGAACTGAAATTATTTTTTGCCTATGTCCCTCCAGCCTGGTTTTGTTTGTTCACTTAGGAGTAAAGTCTAACACCTTCCATGAATCCTCCTAGGATCCTTGAATCTGTGTGTTGCACGAAGCCATTCTCTTAGAGGCAGTCAGTGACACTTCCTTACTTATTATTAATTCGTTACAGGCAAAATTCCATCTCTGTTTTTATGATGTTTGTGGTGCTGTGGATGCTCCCTCTTTTCCCCTTCACTGCCCCCCAAAAGCTCACTTCAGCAGTATGAAGTGAACCATGCTTAGAGTGTTATTAAGTAATATTCCTTATTACAAAAAAGCACAGGGCTTCCTTTAATGAGGGCTTTAGTGCTCCCAGCTCGTGTCACTGTCTGGGGAGCCCCTTTCCTCTGCCCATAATGAGCACCTCCTCATTTGCACTGTCCCTGGATTTATGGAGGGACAGCAGAAAAAACCCTTCAATTTATTATGTCTTAAATGAACTGCTCCCAAAGCAAAACCAAAGAGAGCAGTAAACTGGTGCCTCTGCATTATATAGTTTGATTTTTATGGAGCTGTATCGTGATGTTCTGCCTCACCTAAGCAGGGTGAGCACAGGCTATAATTACCTCTTGTGAACCCCATTTTCTGATAACCTCCCTGGCCTCTCCCTCTTCAGGATGTTGAATCTGTCAGTTAGGGGATTTTATTTGTTCTCACTGATGGAGCTGGATACGGTTGGAAGCAATAAAGCTCATTTGATATCTCATTTACCTGAAAAAAAGGGGCTCGCTCCCTGAATTTGAAACAGGAAAAACATTCCAGTTTTGTGAATTTTACTCTACTGTACTGGAATTCTTTCTGTTAATTCTCTCTCCTTATGTTCATCATCACCTTCTCCTGCTCCAGCTGCACTCAGTTCCCCTCTTTGGTAGATTCCTGCATACCCTAAGAGTTAACTTGAAAGAAAACACATTTTTATTGATGAATCCCAGTTTTAGAAAAAAGGGCTTTAAGGTCAAAGCCTTCCTATGTAGAGGGAACAGCCAGGCAGTACCAGCCATGTTCCTGGGCTGAGATTAAACCCACGTCTCTTGTGCACGATGAACTGACATAATGGTGTTACTCCTTGCTTTTCTGACTTAGACAAAAATGTACTAATCACTTAAAGTTTTATTAGAACTTAACTTCTGCACAGGAGTCTTTTGGATAAATGTAACTATGCTTTTGATGTGATTTAAAAAAAATTTTGAAATTAAAAAAAAAATTTGGGTTGTAAGAAATTGGTTTCATGATGGGGGGTTTTGTTTGTTTAATTTGATTTTCTTTTGACTTTGGCTCACCTTAGACTTCCTTGTATTCCAAAATGTGGAGCCACCTAAACCGTTTTTCAGCTGGATAGCAGCAGACCAGAACTTTCTGTCTAACCTATAGCAAAAAGCAGAGATCAATAATAAATGGTCTGGTGCCTTCCTGCTTTTGCTGCATGTGAGTGTTTACTCTGTAGTTCAAGGGTTATAGAAATTAGAGTTGACAAATCTCAGCTACAAATAATAATTCTAACATTTTGCATAAAGTCTTAAAACCTTTTTATTTATTTCCTTTCTCACAAGAGTCAAATGAGAGGCTTTTACATACCAAGGGAAGGTTTTTTTAGACTTAAACTTCAGAATATTTTCAATATCTGCAACATTATCTTTTGAATAATAATTACCTCTTATATTAAATTATAAGACAGCAGGATTCAGGATTAGATCTCTGCATATTATTCTAGTGAAGGAAATTATGACAGGGGTCATTTTTTAGAATTATGTAGGAGGGTAAAAGGTCCCAGGCAGCATTAGAAGGGAAGGCGTTTATAATTAAATTGTAATTTAGGTCTGTGATTTATAGTTTTCTCAATGAAAAATTTGGTGCTGTAGAGAGATCCTAGGAGGAACTTTAGTGAGATACAACTTAATGAAATAATAAAAAGAAAAATGATTCTGGAATAGACTGTATTGCAGTGGTCCCGTCAGGATGCTGCAGTGGAGCTGCGTGCTGTCGCTGTTTCCCGCAGAAGCTCCCTTTTCCTGAGGTGTTTTCCAGGCAGTAAAGTTTGTTTAGGCTTAAACATGGCATGGAAGGTTTCAGATCAGGGTGATTTTCACAACAGATGCCTTTAAAACTCATTTAGCTCATAAAAAACTTAGGGAACTGTTCAAAACTATACAAGTTGTCAGTTCAGGACAAACTGCTGATTCTTGTTGTTGTTGTTGGTCACCAGCTGCAAGAAAACTGTGAGCCTTGTTCTTCATAATTTGTGAAGCCATTAAAATAGCTAATTTCTACCTAATGTGCAGAGGAGTTTGAAGTTTCAGTGTTATTCTGCAGAGCAGATAGCTACTGGAATTTAAAAAAGAGTAATTTTATAGTTATTTTTATTAATTAATGGGCTAAACTCCTCCTGACCATGATGAAGAACTATCCTGCTGGCAGGAAACCATTAATACAGAAAGGTTAAATGGTTTGCCAAAGGTAATTGAGGCAGTCAGTGACTGATCTGACACCAGGAGCCATCTCTGACCTGATCTCCTCTGGCTGTAAAACTCTGCTGGACTGGTTTGCATAGTGGCCAACAGCTCTGGCTTGGGTTAAACCACATTTAGGTTAGGAAGGACTAATCTGCATTAGAAATTGCTTCAAGAAAGGGATATAGGTTCAGACATTGTTTTTAAACATTGTTTATTTGTGCTAACTCAGCAGTTGTTCCTACAAATGATGGGAACAGCCTGGCTCAGGCTATAAAAATATCCTTTTTTTTTTCCACTGCAATTACTTGAATTTTGTGTACAGTTGTAGAAAGTCAACAGGTAAGTTTAGAGCGTGGGTTTCAAGATCAGCTCCCAGACTTTACTATGCTCAGATTAATGCACTGTCTGAATATTCTGATACTTAAATTTTTTATAGTAACTTTGAATGCAAATAAGTATCTGATTTAAATGAATGTACTTAAAAGCATCTTCTGATATAAATTAAATTGTTGAAATTGTGTCTGGGCAAAGTGTGATATTTTCCATGTCACAGAAAGATGCGAATGAGGATGTGACTTTAAAATACCAGATATGGAACTTTAAAAGAAGAAAAGATCCTGAAAAGCCCTGAACCAGCAGGATTCTCTTGCCTTCCCTTTGAGAGAGTTGCTGAGAACTCAGGAGCTCCCTGCAGATCCAGCAGGGCTGGGAGGGGAAGGGTGGGCTCCCCGAGGGGCTGGGGAGAAAGCAGCCCTGAGACAGGGAGCACCTGCCTCTGCCATGATTGGTGCTATTTGTATTTTAAACATTCACTTGAAAATTATCCAGATATCTATTTATTTAACTTGTGCACAGAATCCTCCCAAGTATCCAAATTTAATGAAAAAAACAACCAGCTTTTTAAAGGCTATGTGTTCCCATAACGAATATTTAGGAATGTTAACAAATAATGTTATGTCTTGGAAAAAAAAAACTTAATAGCACAGATTGTTCTTCGGTTTCTGGGTAAATAGCAGCTACTTTAGAATTTATCTAAATAAAGAAGTTATGCCACAGGCTGTGGTTTCAGAGAGGTATTTCGTTTTTTATTGCATCAAATTAAAAATAAAACCCAGGGTAGCCTTTTCTTTTCTGTTTTCCAAGCTAACCTCAGATAGAAAAGGTTAAGACATACTTGAAAAAAGGGATATTTCACCCTAAAGAAGAAAACGTTTTCCTGCTATTTGCAGAAAATGATTCTTTTTCCTGTAGTTTTGTGAGCATTGCTCGCGGTAAGTGTTGATTATGCAAACATTTGTTTGCGATCTCGGTTTTTAACCCCCTGGCTGCCCTCGGTGGTGGAGCCGCGTTTGGCTCCTTTGTGTGGGGCGGGATGCGGGAGCGGCGCCTTTGTTCCCAGGGAAAGTGGCGGTGACAGCGACAGGGGCTGCGGGTGTCCCCGGAGCCCGCAGGCGTGGCCGAGCGGGGACACTCCGGTGTGGGTGTCCGAGAGAGGACACTCCGGTGTGGGTGTCCGAGAGAGGACACTCCGGTGTGGGTGTCCGAGCGGGGACACTCCGGTGTGGGTGTCCGAGCGGGGACACTCCGGTGTGGGTGTCCGAGAGAGGACACTCCGGTGTGGGTGTCCGAGAGAGGACACTCCGGTGTGGGTGTCCGAGCAGGGACATTCCGGTGTGGGTGTCCGAGAGAGGACACTCCGGTGTGGGTGTCCGAGCAGGGACACTCCGGTGTGGGTGTCCGAGCAGGGACACTCCGGTGTGGCGGGGTCACTGTCCCGGCCCAGGGCTGAGTTCGCCTCAGCGTTTGCGGCTCCGCAGCCTCGTGCCACCGCTCGCCGGGCCTGCAGGGAGTGGCTGCCCGGGACAGCGCTGGATGGGACACTGGGCAGGAATCCTTCCCGGGGAGGGTGGGGAGGCCCTGGCACAGGTGCCCAGAGAAGCTGTGGCTGCCCCTGGATCCCTCACAGTGTCCAAGGCCAGCCTGGATGTGGCTTGGAGCCACCTGGGCTAGTGGACGGTGTACCTGCCATGGCAGGGGTGGGGCGGGATGGGCTTTAAGGTCCCTTCCCACCCAAACCATTCCCTGTGAGTGAGTTTTGGCTCCCTTGACTCTCAGCACTGGCCGAGGCCGTTCCGATGCCGCAGCCTGGCGCTCCCAGCGCTGAGGTAAGGCCGCGCCCCGCAGCCCCTGCGCCTCAGCGCGGGCACTGCCCGGCCAGGGCCGTGGATGTCTCCGCTTGCAGGGACAGAGCCACGGGCTGCTGTGGGCTCGCAAGAGATGAGTTCCTGCCTGAGTGGGGTGTGGGGTTTGGGGTTTGGGATTAGGGATTAGGGCTGCGCCGAGGGGCAGGAGCGTGGGCTCTGGCAGCGAGGCCCGGCAAGGCCTCTTCCCACGGCAGCTCTTGTGCCTGTGCCCTCATCGCTGCCTGGGCACGAGGGGAAAATCTCCGCCCTGAAAACTGGTTAGGAACCTATTAAATGCTGGGAAATGCTGCGCTTCAAAGGAAAAAAATCAGGTGTAAGGTGGTTTAGACTGGATACCCAAAATTAATAGACATATTTGACCTTAATCTGTCTTCCTGGACAAGTTTAATTATAGCAATTTCTTAACTTCAGCTGAAGATCTTGTTTCAGAAATGTTAGTGTTCTTTGAATGTGTGGGATTTTGTATTTGATATCACCGTGTTTTCTAAGGAAAGGCAAAAATCTGTGAAAATTGACTGGACTGGAATCACCCAGGACTTTAGAGATGCCTATGATTAATTTCTCTTTCTAAGTCAATTAATGTTTCTGAGATGAGATAGAATTTGGGGCGAGGAGGCAGAAATTAGAAATACTGTGTTAGAGCAAAATTTAAAAGGGAATTTATTTTGGAATGATTTTATTCCCTTTGTGCTCACAGCCTGTCCTGGCAGGAATCTTTCAATGTAAACCATTTGGCAAGAGCTGTTGATTAAAACCTGATGATGTACATGTTGATTTACACCAACTGGAGCCATAGCATTTGCTTTAGCCTTTATTTTTTTGTCTTATATAACTTAAACAAAGATGTAAAGGTTGTAATATCACAAATATAAATATTTGAAAATGCAAAATGTGCTACCACGCAGTCGAGTGTGTGTAGCAGTCGTACAGCCTATTACGTACCCTTAGTACATTTGAGCTTGCTCTTCCATGCCTCAGCCCTGCCAGCAGCATGGTGGAGTTCTGCTCTGCCCCTTAACAGCTCCAGGCACTGTGACCCACAAAACTGTACAAAACTAATGACTGGTAGGAATGGAGGCTTTGTGTCCTCTCTGTATTTTCTTAGTTGTTGTATAAAAATTCATTTCTGATTTTCTAGGAGTTTTAAAAGAGATGTTTTATCTCTTGCAGAATAGATATGATTTTACCATGTTTTATTCTTTCTCTATTTATAAGAAAAAGCTGAAAATGCCGAATTTTAGACATGAACAGCAATTTTGCATTTCTGTTTCTGCAAAATTGACACCTTTTATATGAAAAAATGTCAAGTTTTCTATTAAAATGGAAAGAAACCATCAGTGCCCTAGACTGAAGCCTCTAAGAAAGCAGTTCTGATCCATGCTGATGGTGTAGAAAAACTCCTGGGTTATATAAATAAAAAAAAATTAAACTGTTTTCCTCTTTCTTTGCATGGGGCTGGTTTGTGAGTGGGATTCTAGCAGAGCAGACGGACTCGTTGCTTGAGTGCACTTTAGTCCCACATCTTCCCCAACTCCAGGAACTTGAACTTGTCATTATCAGCCCCAGAAGGTCAATGCATTACCCAGGGTAGCGGCTCTTTCATGTGGCCTTTCTGAGGAGAGAAAAACCAGCTTTTAATCTTGGCTTTTATAAAACACTGTGTACTGGATACATCCTAACTTGTCATTTCCTCATGTGTTTTAGTGCTGGGGAGATCTGGAGATGCTTTGTGATGCCACACAGATACACACGTCCACAAAAGGCCTAATCTGAAGTGAATCTTCTATAAATAATAAACAACAAATAGGCTCCTTTTAGTTATATTAGCCTCAAAATAGGTCATGTACATTTGTTTTAAATGCAAACTTAACAATAAAGTAAATTCCCTGGGTGGAGAATTTGATGTGTTTGTGCAAATTTTCTGGACATAGTACAAAAAAAAGCCAGCACCTATATTTTACCATTTAAAATATTTATACGTTGTCTCTTAAAGTCCTATGTTTGAAATACTGTTTATAATAAACTCCCTAGGAGAGAACTAATAGTCACAGGTAAATACTTGCCATCTGTTACTTAAACACAAAGTAATCTTCAAGTTTTTAAAGAGAAACTTAGTGTTTCCGATTGCTTCCAGAAAAGTGATTGCCTTTGTCAGCTTCCTGCCCTCAAATATTCTGATTTTTCACCTTGCTTCACATGGTATTGGGGTTCCATGGCTTCTCAAGGAAGATGATGATGGAGAGGAAGCCTTGTGTCACCAGGCTTTGTCCCTCTGGGCCTCCATTGAAAATATTAACATGGTTTGCAAATAAAAACAGGCTGCAAAGGCTGCCTAGGCCATTCTGTTAGTGCTCCCTCATAAAGAAACCCTAATATGTTAAATTCTGTGGTAACTGCTAAAAGAAGGAATACCTGAGGAACGGGTGGTTTATTGCAGTTGGAACTAAAAGGGCTATGACACCTGTTGTAGTTTTCATAGCATTTCTGCCTAATTTAGCTGTGTCTGGGTTTTAATTGGCATCTGTAAGTGCTTCTATAATACAAATAATATCTATAGGGTGTCTCGCAGTAGAGCTAGACAAAGGTAAAATGCTAAAAACTGCAGTGCCACATTTTCCAGCTCGTGTTGTTCTCTGGAGCAAGGAGGGATCTGAAGTTGTGGCATCAGCCATTGTAACACACATAATTTCTCTGTCCCTATTCATTTTCATCCCCAAGATGCATTGTAAAAGTGTAAATCCATCACTAGATAATTTTCAGTTCCATTATTTACCAAAATGAATAGTTAAGCAAGTCATTGTTATTAGTGGGATGCTATTGTTGTTTCACAGAGATAGGGCCTGCCAAGGGCTTGAGTGATGTGCACTTGAGTGTTCTTTCAAGATCCTTGTACCTGTTTCATTCAGGAGGAGTTTCACTCATGTAAAATCAAACAGAAACAATTTTAGTAGCCTCTGAAAAGAGAAGAAGGGAAAATGGATATTAATGAACTATTTAATATTCTGCTATGGCAGAGATGCAGTGATTTTGCTGTTGACACTTTTGCATGGAATTAAAGAGATCTGGTGGTTGTTTTACTCGTCTGTCTTTGTTCCTGAAAGACTTTTCAGTGTCATCAGATTTGGTTTTGTAACCTGAGAGAGATTGTACAGACATGCAGACAAGAAAAAGAAGCGCTTCTTTTTCATGAAATTCATTGGTATTCAAAACATGGTCCTTTGATGAATTAGAAATTTTGGCTAAAGCTTTAATGAGATTTTTATTTCCTGAACTTATGTTGGAAAACGTGTGAGCTGCACGATTCACAGTTCTGAATAAGGGTGGGCTTGGTTTTTCTGTTCAAGAATATATCTGGCTTGTTGTTTATTGCTCGATATTGTATTGATTGGTGAGTTGAGAAGTTCATGATGAAGCGGAACAGTTTAGAGCTATGGATCTTTACTTTGTGATGCGTAACGGGTGGGGAGCCTTTGGCTCCTGGGTGCAGGAGAGCCTGTGGGAGCTGTGCCAGAAGCACCTGCAGCAGTGGCTGTCCCTGTTCTGTCCCACCTCTGGTGCCCACAGCACGGGGCAGGGGCTGTGGGTGCCCTAAAGCTCCCAGCTGCTGGGCCTGGGGTCTCTGCCCTGGGCCCGGCTCTGGTGTTCTGCCAGTCCTGAGCTGGGAGCAGACTGGCACATTTACATACTGCCTGCACAAACAGAACTAGATAACCCCTGGTGTTATTGATAGTTAGTAGAACATTTCATTGTGTGGGTGGTTACTGGGGACAAGCGATTTGGGAAGCTTTCCAGAAGCTGTCATTGAGTGGTCTTAGATTTTATAACATTCCTTGTGTTCCTGTGCTGTGCTACGCACAAAAATTCTCCTGATTCAAGAACATTTGAGTGCTATGACTTACCACATTTTGAAACTCACATATGTTCCAGCATGTTAAATGTATTAGGAATATTCAGGTAATCATTGTACCTTGTCTTTTAATTTACTTTAAATCAAAGTTTTTTTCCCAGTGCTTATAGAAATGTTTTAGTGTTGACTGAAAAGAAGGATGTTATGGAAGATTTTTATTAGTCATATGGACAAGAAGAAATTCTCTTTCTTCACATCCAACCCAAACTAAATATGTGTTTTCCATTTCTTTATGCCAGCTACTTTCTGGATTTATCTTGAACGAGAAGAGCAACTACTGAATTAACGCCCAGGCGGTGAGTGTCCTGTGTTAGACGCTACAGTCCAGAAGTCCTTCATAAATGGTGAGTAAACCTCTAGCTTTGGATTTCCACACTGAGTTTTTAGCTTTATTTCAATGAGTTTTCAGTCAAAGCTGTCTGATTTTCAGCTCTCAGTCTGGAGATGTGTGAATTGTGGACACAGTGGGACTTGAAGTCTTTGCATGTAGGTTATGGAATTATGTATTTTCAGAACATATCTCTGTATTTGAGCACTGAAGGCCTATTCCAGAAATTATAAATGTAGCAATAATTGTGATCTTTATAATTTTATCTGGGCAGCTGCAGCAGTCAGTGATCTGTCTGCGTGAATGGCTCCAGAATACAAGGTCTGAACAAGTGGTTTTGGGAAGAGAAGGTTTTGTCCACACTCTTGCAATGTCCTGGGAGAGGAATTTTTGAAAATGTGATATAAATGCAAATCTATGTTTAGAAATACTGAAATGCCTGTGTGCTAATGCTGGTTGCTTGCTATGGGATATTTAGGGTAAGTTTGCTGATGGTGTAGTCAGTGTAATTTTATTTTGATGTATTCAAATACAAGATGCAATACTATTTGAAAGTACAAGATCTTTCTCTTCATTATCCAGTGCTGAGTGCTGCTTTGCTCCTCTGTCTCAGTATTGTGGTAGTCTACTTGTGTGTTCACTTTTGGCCAAAATAACCTGAATTGGAGGGGGCTGGGAAAGAAGCAGGCGCTTGTAGACAGGTTTGTGGAATCACTGCAGTAAGTTTTAAATGATGTATGAAATGAAAAATTCCTGTCTGATGCACAGGGCAAGCAGAGCCATTGATGTCTGTGAAATCGCTGCTGCAGAGGCTATTTCAGAGACTCACAGGGTGTTTGGGTTAGGAGGGACCTCAAAAATTATCTCGTTCCACCTCCTGCTGTGGACAGGAGCACCTTTCCCTAGACCAGGTTGTTCAAGTTTTTCTAGTAATATTTCAGAAATTCCAACTTTTAATTTTTTATAAAACTCTTCTACTTTTGAAAGGCAGAAGTCTTTCACAGCAACAAAATTCATTAGAAAAATCTTTCAAGATGATGCATCAATAAATATCCTAAGGCAGTTTTCTAGGTCTGTGTGGGTTTCTGAGCCTAAGCAGCGCTGCTTTACAGAATGCCATGTGGTGTGAGGGTACTGGTGAGGATGCTTTGAACTGTCCTAAAGTGAAAATTTTAAAGGTTGAATGATGAGATTCAAGATCAGGAGTACAGTGGTTTATTTGAGAGGTAAGAGTGGGTTTAGGAACTGGAGTGGAGTAAGAGTGATACCCACTGGAAGAGCAGGAGTGCAGGGTTGGATTTGCTTGGCTGGCACAGAGCAGGGACTCCAGGGCAGCAATGGGGACAAAACATTCTCTTTTTCCAGCTTAGTCACCCAAACTGTCCTGCATTTCATGATGTGGCTCCTGTAGGGAAAAATAAGATGGTTTCAGTTATAACAGACACATAAGGAGCCAAAGTAGCATTATCCTGGTTAGTCAAACATCTGCATTCCCTAGCAACTGAGTTTGATACATCTGTGCCAGTCTGCCAGTGTAGTTTTGAGAGCTTAAGGAACGTGTGCACAGGTAACTACACACACTTTTGCATTTTAGTTTTATAGATGTTCTAGAAGTGCCCTTTCAGTGCTCTTTCTGTGTAGTCTTTGCATATTTAAATCTCCAAGTCTCCTTCCAGAGAATTTTGTTGTGTTTTTAAATTTCTGGTGGTCATAAATTTTTATGTTATTATTGAAAGCAATATTGGAAGAGAAATAGTTTTTGTATTTGCCATCAGGTTCTTTAGAAAGGAGAACACAGTGTCTGAAGAAATTGAGAACACTTTCATAAGTTGTTCTTTGGTTTTTTTTGTCATATTCACGTTGTGTTTCTGCTTTCTAAAAGCACAGACTTCCGTCCAGCTCTGCTGTTGTGCTGTGCTGATGCAAGCAAGCTTCTCAGTGGTTAGAAAGAAAAAAGATAAGAAAACAGAATATAGATGGCTTTTAAAGCCAGCAGCTGATTTGTTTGTTGTCATGATAGTCAGTATTGCCCTTCTCTTAGTTCCTCAGTATTGTTTCCTTCATTCAGAATCTGGGGTTACTGAGTTGCCTGACTGATCCATGCAGTTGAATTTCCCTGCTGGTGAGCTCTCCTGTCAGAGCAGAAGTGCAAAAGCAGTGAAGTGATGAAGAAACCCCTGAACTCCCTCGTGCTGGTGGTGCTCTCACAGCAGTCCAGCCTTGTGCCCTCCTGGCTCAGGTCTCCCCAAGAGGGTCCCAGGCCGTGTTTGGCTGGGCCATGGCCCTGGCTGCTCCCAGCCACTCCTGTTCCTGTCTGCTTGGCCTGGGGGAAGCCTTGGAGAAGTGGCTTTGGGGTTGGGGGTGGTTGTTAACATGCTAATACAAGTTTAGTTCTGAGGAAATGGCTCCTCATTCCAGGCCATGGATGTCTTCTGGCCTTGAAGTTGAAAATGAAGATGTTACCTTTAAGATCATTTACTGTAGATAGTATTTTGTATGGGTTATTACAAATATTAATTAGACTTTGCTTTATTTGAAATGGAGGGGTTTGGAATGAATATAAAAAAAAGAAATCTGGATACATGATATTTGCAGGGCAATTATGTAGTAGACCACCATAAAATAAGAAGCAACAGCAGAATCAACCTTTTTTTTAATCTGAAATTGTTTGACACAGTAAAGGAACGTACTTGATTATTGCAAAGCATTTAATACTGAATCTGAACAGATTCACACCAAATTTGGGTGTGGATCTTAGTCTCTGAAAAATATACCCACAAAGAAGTGCTGCAAGCCTTTCCTCTTTTGAGTCTTGCAGAGCAACTGGCACTGTCAATTTGTGGAAAATGCTTTTTGCAGTAGATTGTCTATAAGAAGTGTCATGCAAGGAGTGTTTGTGTACCTAAAGTGAATTTATCAGGCTGACTGGAAATTACTTGTTCTTCTAAGATCAACCTTCTTTTATACATCTTACCTGTAACTCTTCTGTAGAAGTTACCTGTGGTTTACAGGAACTGGGCTGAAGACCCAGTGCTAGGAGATGCTGTTAATGGAACAAGAGTTTGGCATGTTAAATAGGAGCAGCTGGATGACTTTGAAGAAGTGATGAAAATAAGGTGAAATGGAATAGATTCAAGTAAGAATGGCATTTCTGCTGGCTGGAAGGGTCGTGTTCTCGGGAGGAGGGGCCAGGAGCTGACTGTGGTAGGACTGCCACCAGCACGATGTTTGTGAAAAAAGCAAGTACCACTCTCAGACATGTGAAGGAAAAATTTCAGAGAGGTTTGCAAAATACAGGTGCCATTGTCACAGCAGCTCATCTATTTACAGAGATAAAATGTGAAATCAGGACTATCTCTGAGTCAGAAACAGTGCAGGGGATCTCAGGATCTCATGGTCACTCAGGGCTGGAACAATTAACACCGAGTCAGGACTTTGTTTTTCTTTAACAAGGAAAGGACGATGGCTCATTTCTCCTGGTGATGCTCCTGAATGTGTTCGAGATAAATGATTTGGTAATCTGACAAACTGGAAGAATAACGTGAAGTGTAAGATTACTTTTTTTTTCCAACTGAAATGTGTTAGAGCCTCTATGACACTGGTAGCAGGTGAAGGAAGAATACAGTTCTTGAACTCTTTGCTAAATTGATATACTAATCAGAGTGCCTTTTTCAGAAAAGAAAGAAGAGCCACATTTTGCCTGGACTCTATCTTTGCTGTTTTCCTTTTTCAGAAATAGAAGATTAGGAGGTGTCTGCACCGATGTGATAAAACGTTCCCATGGAATTGTATTGTATTTTTGCCTTGAGTTGCTGGCAAAATGAAGTTGTTGGCTTTCAGTGCTGCTTTGTTTTTGTTGACCCCTTTTTGTGAATTCTCTGAGGAAAGAAACATATTCCCATCTTTTATAGTAATCAAATTTATCTGGCATCTCTCAGCCTCTTGCATTACTTATGCTACAGTTGACCAGCCTTGGGAAGGGTTTAGCAGGTTTATTTATTTATTGTTCTAAAGTGAAGGTTTTTGACTTGAGGTCCCCACGTAGTCTATGGGGATTTGAAGAGAAAAAAAGGAAAGTGCTTTTTGCCATTATTTTGATACAGTTATTTTCTGTGAAACTGTTTAAAAAATACCCCAGACTACCTGAAACCTAAACAAAGTGCCCCATCAATCCAAAACCCCAAAGAAACACTGAGAGAGGAAAAAACTTGATCATCTTAGTTGTGTTGGAAATTCAACTTAGTCAACTTTCTTTTTTATCTTCTGTTTCTCTTGCTGTTTTTCTTCAATTTATTTCAATGATTGTAAAAACTAAAGATTCATTATAAAGTAAATCTAGGGTATCATAAATTATTTTAATCTCAAATATGATTTATTTGACTTGCACCCTTAAAAGTTGGGACTGATTTTATTTTGTTTTATGCTCATGAAATCTGCAGAAGCCTGACCTAGCCATCTTCTTGTCTTCTGCTTTGTAAGTCACACACAGTATTTCTCCTCTGATTCTTTGATTTTGTGGAATTTTTCTTTAAGGAGCAAACAATGAGAGTGTGAAAATGTTCATATGTTTCAGATGTATATACCTACGTAGAAGGATTTTTTGTTGCAGGAGAAAAATCAAATCCTTGTCACCTAAACTGCTAATTATGTTTGATAAATGTATGGTATATGTTTAATGCAAAGAGAATTTAAGAAATAATACACCTTGTGTAATTACAGCGACCGAGCTACTTCCATCAATCTAATTTTTCTGATTCAGGTTAATTTGCATTGCATTATTTTTATTAAATGAGCTTTCAGTGGAGCCCTGCTCTCTGTCAAAAGAAGAATCAAACACTGGAGTATTTCAGTGTGCATCAGTTGGGTTTGCAGGTGACACCACCTGGCTGCTGCCACGTCCCCAGGGCCACGCTGGGGCCGCCTAGGCAGGCCTTGTGCCCATCAGGGCAGCACCCCCAGCTCAGCCCAGGAGATCTGGTCCTGCTCCCTCTTCCCTTCGGACACCCAGCTGCTGCTGCTGATCCCAGGTGACATTGCTGGGATGGGAACTGGCATCCAGCAGTGGAGGAACTGGCTAAAGACAACTGTCATGTGTTTCCCTGTCTGTTCCTCTGGATCTTTGCACATGTTCTGTCCCTTCTGTCTCTGCAGCACTTGTGAGCTGTCACTGGTTTTCACCATAATGCAGTGTGGGAATTCTCCCAGCTGATACTTAGTGAAAACCACCCATTCCCCCACCCAATTTCCAAGCTTCCAACTAAAAGAACAATAATTTGGAACCCCATTTCTAGTCACAATACTGTTAACATTTAGTGTATGTAGTTGCAATTATTATTGAAGGTATATATGAATTATATATATGATTTTATCTAATAGTTTTCTTACAGTTCCCTGCTGTGGATGATTTTCCATTTGTTGCTCTAGAATGGGCTCACTTCTAAAGACAGGACATTGATGCTACATTGGTAATTTTAATGCCTGGGAGTTGAAATAAGTTAGAGAGAGCAAGCAGGCTTCATATTTGAAAATACCTTTCTATGTAGTATCCAAACCTGTTCTCTGCTCTCCTGGTGTGTCTGTGAGGGTGTGCAAACACCCTGACCAGGCTGGAGCTTGTTTGCAGGCACCTGCCTTTTGTGCTTTTCATATGTGGGAATTTCGGATCACTTCTAAATACCTGCAGTCACAATGTTTAGACTGTGCTGATTTGCTAATTGCATTTGGAAACTTTCTTTCAAGCGTGTTTGGAGACGCCTGGGAGAGCAGCACATTCCCAGAGTGGGCCCTGGGGAAAGGGCAGCTCCTCCTGGCCTTGTCTCTTTAGCACTGGGATCTCCTTTCCAGAGTTCAGGAGAGTAAAGCCGGTGGAGATGGAAGTGTGTCCTTTGTTGTAGGTGCAGAACCGATTGGGGAGTGCTGGGAGAGGGAGAGGGACAGGAAGTGAAGCATTGGCTGATGGCAGACTCTCATCCTGCTGACCACTGTAATACTTCAGGCTGCCCTCCTCAAGGCACAAACTTCTAAACTGAGTCTCTGAATACCACCAGCTGTCTTTGTACTGCAGCAGGTTTGGTTCCCAGCCCCTTCTCCAGCAGAACCCAAGAATGGCCCCTGCTGGGAGAAGCAGGGATGGGAGGTGGCCCCGTGTGTCACAGCAGAGCTTTGTGGCACTGGACAGGTGTGTGACTGGGAGGCAGAAACAAACAGGGCTCTGCTCTCCTTGGAAAGGAATTGGAAATAGCATTTCCTGAGGTGTCCCTCAGTGGCAGCTCCCACTGCTGTGGGGGAGTGGGTGACTGTCCTGCTTTACCCTGGTGCAGAGCCAGGGTGCCCATGGAGCAAACTGAGGCTTTTCCTTGCCTGGGACCCAGGGTCACTTCTCAGCCAAACCAGCTCCTCCCATGGAACCCTTTGGGAAGAGTCCATCAGAGACAGCTATGGAAACTTATTTTTGTTAAAATAGTCCTACTCAGTTGCAGATTAAACTTTGGAGAACTTCCTTTCAAGGACACTGACTGCAGCTTTTGTTACTTCAAAAGAAGCAGAGGATGTTCCACATACCTTCTCTTGGTCTAATGATTGTTAAAGACATTTTCCCCTTCAAATAGCTGGAATTAAAAGTCCAATTCATTGGCAAGAAATCTGTGAACTGAGTGTAAGTTGTTTAAGTCTCAGGACTAGTTAAAAATAGTTCATCATGTGCATTAATTCTGTGGAAAACAAAAGAGTAAATAATTTACATTAATTTAATGGAAATGAGATAATGGCTCCGTTTCTCCAGTGTGTTATAATTACACAGTTTATTTGAAGAATAAGATTCTAGAGTACTATAAGGAACTCCGTATGGTTGTTACTACTGTAAACAATCATAATTATTAAAGTAGAAGGTTTTTTCAGGTCTGCATAGTCACTGGGAATTGTTAAAACTCTTGCACAAGACACCTGTTTTTATGTTTTTAAAAGCTTGGACCAATAATTTTCAGTTTAACAGAGAATGTGGAAAGTAATTGCTTATCCCAATCAGATGGCCTAGAATAGCCTGAACTTTTCCAGGGGCAGGGAGCAGCAGTCTGGGAGTGAAGCTTTGGCCACCCCAGGTCCTTCACAAGAACATGAGAGGAGCTCTCTAAGGTGCAGCTAATGGATTATTTCATTGGTTATAGATTTGAAGGCCAGGAAGGAGTCAGACATCCTGGATAACAAGTGCCATGAAAATGGTTCATACTGTACTAGGCCTCAGATCTGTGTTTAAATGGTCTGTATTGTGCTGGTTCAGCTCGTGTTGCTGTTTCCAGGAGGAGCCTGTTCTTCCCTCACCACCCAGTCAGACTTTGCAGTGTAAACCTCAGTTCGGCCTCTGCACTTCTCAGGCCAAGACATTTTAATTTGTCAGTCAGCTCGTTCTCACAGAACCCCAGACTGGTTTGGGTGGGAAGGGACCTTAAATCCCTCCCCATTCCATCCCTGCCATCCCCTCCACTAGCCCAGGTTGCTTCCAGCCCCGTCCTGCCTGGCCTGGGACATTGCCAGGAATGCAGGGGCAGCCACAGCTGCTCGGGGCAGAGCTCTGGATAGTTTCTGCACATGGCTTATTGGTAGATTATTGTGCAAATGAGTTAATTAAATCTTTTATTGTTCTGAAAAATAAGGGAGCAGTTTTAGTTTTATCTTTCCTAACACTGTCAACCAAACTTGTTGTCTCATCAAAACTAAAATCTGGGTAGTTGTTGTCTCTCAGAATCTTGGATTTTTTCTCTCTGTATCATTGTACTATGGTGAAAGAAATTAGCTCTGTGGCTACTTGGGGGCTTTCTTTGCCATTAAATATATTCCAGTCCAAACAGGATAATACTTGTTTCTATTTTTGTGTAAGACAAAAGATACATGTTACTGTTTTGACAAACTCAGACACTGAGGCTCTCTGTTTTGTCCTATTATTTAATTACATCTTCCAGATTTTGTGATGTCTTTGATGCTGTTGCAGAACTACCTACCTGTGTAAGAAGGAAAATATTTTGTAACATTAGAAAAACTCTGTAAGGGAAGAAAACGCTCAGTAAGCTCTTTCCATGATCTCCAGAGAAAGGCCTGGGAAAAATAAATTACTTTCTAAAGTTTGGGATGCGCATTTAAAATGTGATCTGGCAAGTTTATTGGATTATTTGAATTTTCTTTTTAATTGGTTCAATTTTATTGAACTACTTGAAGTTTTAAGCTATATGGTATTTCTGCTGTTTGTGTGTTATTAAGCTTCCAGTTCAATTAGCTTATGGAGCAATTAACAGGGTGTTAGCAGGTGATTGAACAGATGGATTAATCGCTGCCATGGTCTGGGGTAGAGCCTGGGAGGGTAAAGGCGCCTCTGATCTGGTCTGTGCACGGGGCTGACCTGTTTGTCTCTGGTTATTAAATAACTTCAGTCATTGACTTCTGTATCAAATAACTCAATACTACAATTTTGAGGATTTATTTTAAAACAGATTGTCTTGTTGGTTTAATTGGACCTGAAAGTATTTGGCAAAAATTGTAGCCTGTTTTTATCAAATTTTTCTGGCTAATCAACTATAGTTTTTACCCAATCAATCACTAAGAAAATAGTGTTGTTTATAACACTGAATAGGTTATGCTTTTAAAAAATATATTAATCAGTAATTCAGAGAAATAAAAATCCTGAATGCCATGAAAGTGTTTCTCTGTGGTTGTAATTGATAATGCCTTCAAAATTAAAAGCCTTTATAACAGTTTCCTTATCTGGTATTGCAGTTTCATTGCTGTTCACCAGCAAACCTAATTCTATAACTAAAAAAACTAACTGCAAATCCCTCTGAACTGTGGTGTTGGCTTTGGTACAGGGCATGAAATAATTTTTCCATCTTACCCTGCCGTTCTCCGAAGGTCAGCCTTTCAATTGGGCTGTTACTGTCTTGCTGCAGAGTTTCCAAGCTACGTTAATTTTTGGGCTGCCATTGATGGATGGAGCAGTTGGAATTCTGACACGCAGCAGCCTGACTGGAATGACCTGCAGAGGCAGATGTCGGCCTCTTATTTCATGCCCGTTTGTCAGAAAGAAAAAACAGCTTTTTTTTTTTTTTATGCAGTCTTGCTTTTCTACATGGAGAGAGCACTTGTGGGTGGGTGTGCTCTTGATACATGTACACAGAGAGGCATATAAAAAAATCACATTTATTTGTTTATTGTTGCTGGAAAACATGGTGAAGTCTCTTGAGAATTCATCAGTGCCCGGTATCAAGGATGTGCATATTCCCGTATTTTCTTTGCTGCAAACCAGTGTGCAAGAATCGTCTTGAGAATTTATTATTTCATAAAAAGATTTTATTTTGCCCACAGATAAGCTGAGAAAATGCACATTGTTCTTTTGTGGTACCTGGGAATTTACAGTTTCAAAAGAATTTCCTTTGTGATCTGCTTTTGCAGATTCATGGTACATCAGAAAGATTTTCTGTTCCTTGTCCAAAATTTCCCTGTGAGGATGACACAGACTTTAGTGGGTGCACCAGGCTGCTTCTTTCATGTGAGAGCCAAACCCTCATCCAGAAATGAACTCGAGGAGGGAGTTTTTTCATTAAAATATAAAAAAATCAATTTAAAGGACTGATGCAGACAGAAAAAGCTGAACTTTCCCACTTGGCTTGTACAGAGTCCTGAGGGAGAAGTAATTTATTGGGTTGATATGGGTAGAAAAAAATGGACATATTTAAAGAATTAAAAATCACTATAACTGTCAGGGTTAAATGTGAGCAGATCTCAGTGAAGCCTTTGAGTGCCTGTCCTGCCTTTGGACTCTGCCAGGGACATGGAGAGAAGGAATTCTGGGGTGATTCTGTCACCTCAGTGGAGCAAATACAAGTTTTGCCATTGATTTTGATTGGCTCAGAATTTTATCTTTTCTTTATTTCATCATTCGCCAGTAGAGATTGTTTTCCTTTTCTTAGTAAACTTTAAATTCATAGTTTTAATTTTGGAACTAATTATTTGTTTCTAAAATTCACAGAGGACATAGAAAACTCATAGGAAAAAAAAGATCTGTTGTGATCTAGTTGGAATCATGTAAGAGTCAACCCATTAATCATAAAGGCATGAAATGGTTGTGCAAATCTACAGATAGTAAAAAAATCATGTTGTATATGTGATGATGGGTCCAGGCCCATTTTAGTGACAGACAAAAAATTTTAAGGCCATTTTTTATCATTAATGTACATTTTAATACTCAATAATAATCCAAAGTTGTGCCTTCATTTAAAAAAAATATAAAACTGTAGGTTGTGAAAATAGGAAAAGAGCAGGAGCCTGATCTGTGTATAATGTAAATAAATAAAAGATGTGTGTTTTTTGCAGCATGTGTCCTTGTCTGCTAAAACAGCATCTCTAGAGATCGTGTGATCCCTGTCACCGAATGCCTGGAATTTCAAGGCTGGATATTTTAAGGGTTTTTTTCCAGTGTAACTGGAACATCTAAAGTAGAAATATGGGTTTGGTGCAGAGATTATTGCATTGGTTCCTTTGTTCACGGTTCTGTGGAAGACAATATTAAAAGGGCTGACTCTCTTCCTAGGTGCCAGCAGTCTTCAATTTCTTAAGTCTTTCAAAGTGAAAGCAGAAATCAGGGAAATGCTGCTGGTGAACACAGGGTTAGTGCAGGTGGAGAGCCTCAAAATATAAAAAAAGGCCAATTTCTAGGAATATTCCTAACAGCAGTTGGGCTTCCTGGTAAGTGCACAGAATCCCTCTTTGCAAATTATACATGAGTGTTTATTGTAAAATTGGTACTGAAAAATATACAGGGCTTACTTAAAAACAAAAAGTACCGATTTAATTGTTCTGTGCCTGATAAGAGAAACCTTCTCCCCATGGCTGTGTACCTTGGGATTCTTCTGAGCTCTCAGGCTGTGAAGTCTCTGGCCTCTGCTCCCAAGTAAAGGGTTGTTTTACTTGGGAATTCCATCACTAACATTTAAAATACTAAGAGTTGCTAAAATCCCAGCCTCAGATGTGCTGCAGTGCAATGGCAAGTGCTGAGCTCATGGTTTTCCTTATAGCTGGAAAATTTCTCTGAGTTGTTGATATCCCCAGTGTTTTGCCACAGGTGGGAACCCCAGAGTTACAGATCTTAGGTGTGTTTGGAAGTCACTTTATATGGCATTAAAAAAAGGAAGTCTGTACCCAGGTGACTGTGGTGGAGCTGGGGCTGGTGCGTGGCTGTGTCCTTTGGTCTTGCCTTGTCCCTGCTCCGCAGCCAGGAAACAGCGCCCACTCTGCTTTTCTCCTGGTTTTCCACTTGCCTGTAATTAGCCCCAGTGCTGCTGAATGCCGTTCACAAGACTTGCCTCAAAATGTTGCAGATTATCAGGACAAGTTGTTATTTCTGTTTCAGAAGTCACTGATGGAGACTAGCAAATGCCTTTGCCCATGCTCTGCCACTGTTCCCACCAAGCAGCCGAGGACATGGACCTTTTCCTTCATTGGTCTGTTAGGCTGATCACTTGGGTGTTAAAGGACTACAAAAGGGTTGATGACCTCTCTCCTCTCGATGTTTGGAATGATGGAAGGAAATGGGTCAGTTAACATTCTCTCTTTATGAGGTTGTTACTATAACCAGATGTTGAGGTTTTCCAAACATACTCCATGGTTTGTCTTTGCTGTCCATGTGAACATGGAAGCCAATTACTTTGGCCAGTGTTTCTTAGTGCAAAGCCAGGAACTGAATATGGCTGTGTTACTTGAAATGCCAGTTAAAGTTGCCTTGGTAGAAATAAACCTTGCTGGATGTGTGGGGGAGTTTGCCTTCTGTTAGGGACAAATGTTCCTGTCGTCATCATGCTCATGCAGAAATCTTACTGCTGCTTTGACTTGCCTTAGGCCATAAGTGCAGGTTGATGACAGGTTCATGTTGGCATGCTGGGAGGGCGTGCAGCCCTGGGGAGAGCTGGGGGCAGCAGGGGTGGGTCAGGGCACGGGGCATGTCCTCTGTCTCATGGGGCCATTCCTGCAGTGAGCTGGTCTGGCCAGCACCCTCCCACTGCCCTGTCCTGGACTCTGCCCTTGGTCACTTTTCTTCCATCACACATTGTCCTTAGAGATGGCACTTCCAAGAAGTGGTACTTAGGTATTTTTTTCACTCCAGTCACCAACTTGCTCTGCTGAAGACCCGGTGGCACCAGGCTGGTTTGGAAAAGGGGCACAAGGGTTTGATGGCACTGCCTTCCTTGGAGATGGAAAGGAAAGAGTTTTTTCTGGCTTCAGGAAAAGGGTGGTAGGAGATCTTTTGGAGCTTTGGTTTGCAACGTGGATGTTAAGAGATTTTAACTTGCTGGAGTCCTCAAGTGATCAGTGCTCTCAGCATATGTTATGTCAGATGCTCCCACGTATCTGCTTGTTATCTGTTCTCATCCCTGCTGTCCCTGTCTCTCCTCTCTACCTGCAAGGCAAGACAGGACATTTTTCCTGTATCTGCTTGTGAGTTTTTTCAGCAATGGTGACACCACGACCGTGTAGCCAGTGTAACACACTGTATTTCTTTCCACAGTCAATCTTTATATGAGCCCATTGCTGCTGATAAATAAAGAATAAAATGCAATATCAAGGGCCACATAGCAAAGTGGGATGATGATTTTTGTTAAATTTTCTTGATTTAAATCTTCCTGATGAACTTATCATTTGGTTGATGTAGTGGAGCCAGATCCCAGACTGGTTTGGGTGGGAAGGTTGCTATTCTTCTGATGATTCTTCTATTGCTATCAGATTCTGCCCTGTCCATTCTATTGCACAGGAGCTACAGGCTATTCCATGTTCACATGATTCGGGACACTAAACATTCCCAGCCTTTGAAAAATGCATCATTTAAGCAATAGGATCCAGAAAATCAACTTAGTAACAAAGATGAGCTCTGAAAAATACCAAGCAGTGTTTGGAGGAAAAATTGACTCCTGCATCTGGGACAGGTAGAATAATTAATTATTCAGGTGTCGCCCATTACTAAAAGTATCCTTTCACCAAGACCTGAGAATTGTCTTCCAGTTGAAACTGTACAATTACCTATGGAGTAAATGGTCTAGTGTACATTCATATGCCAAAATGCGCTTGGAGATGTATGTCAGCAGTTCTGCGCAGGAGAGGGAAATAAATCAGAGCCATGCCTGAGCTTATCTCTCTGTGCTGGCGCTTGGCCATCCTTTTTCACCTGCTTCAGCTACTGTGAGGTCCATAAAAAGCTGCTAAGGCTTCCTTGTTTTGTCAGAGCTTCCTTCTCCCTTTTCCTACTTTTCTTATTTAACTTTGTAAATGAAGTGATCAAGTGCAAAAGTTTCCCTTTAAAATCTCTTACGCTTTTTTTCAGAACCAATTTCTGTAAGTCTTTAGTTTGCAAACACCCTTCCTTCTCTTGTGAGACCAGGGTACTGAAAGACTCGATGAGTAACTCTGAGCTGCTCAGAGTTCTGAAGTACAGCTCCTATGGACTGTTTCCATGGCCAGCCTTCAGCTCTGCTAGGCCAAACCCCCACAAGCTGGCATCAAGTGGCTCTGGGGTCCAGTCCTACCAGACACCGGATCTCCTTAGGCAGGGGCAGCCTGCCAAGCAGGCATCAGCATTAATTGAGCTTTTCCTACAAGAATGTGAGGATCTGCTGGGTCCTGGGAGGGCTTTGGGGTTCCCAAAAGCTCCTATCTGTGATGTTTTTGCACTGTTTAGTTTCTGTATTGCTTAAAACTTTGCTCTGGAGGTGTGGCATGTGCTGCTGGCTGATTCAAGGCTGCAGTCTGAGCAGACTCTTGGCTCCAAGGAGAGCAGGGCTGAGCACTCTGGGTGTCCCTGCATGTGCAACCTAGCACTCAGCTTCCCCTCTCGGTGCTGGCAGCTGCTGTTTGACACCAGCTGACCTCATCCAGCAGAACTCCAGAAAACCAGTGCCCCTTTGGGGCTTGACTTTGTGGGTTCTTGGCTTGGGGGTTGCTTTTTTCCTTCTGGAGCGAATGACTTTGACTATCCAGCTCCTGTTGCTCGAAGAAATCATATTATTTCTTTTTTCTTACCTCCCTTTGCCTCTCTCTGACAGATTTAAATAACAGCAAGGCTCCTATTTAAAATGATAACATCCAGGAAATTAAAAGTTAAGCTGTTCCCTGTCCATAGCTCGGTGTCTCTGCTTTCCCCCTCAGCAGTGGTGTAAATTAAGGACAAAGCTCAGCCTGTACTTCCAATTTCCTGGCTGGTGTCTCTGTGTATCAAAGGCTGCTGTTGTACAGTCTTCATCTCTGGGAAGGATACATGCACAAAATATTATGGAAAGCTAGAGAACAATCAGAGGAGAAATTAAATACTCTGCAAAGGTTCATATTAACCTAAATTACCTCAATGTTTTGTTGAGTAAGCAACAAAATTTGAAAACTAAATTGTTTCAAGTCAAATGCTCATTACTTACAGATTACTTAAAGTTAGAGTTTATGGTCTCTTCTATCTTGGTGCCTTTGCCTTTGGGTAGTTGAGGAGTTGTATCATGATGGTGTGTTCCCCTGTCACCCCGTGGGAATGCAGGCCTGACTTTCTCTGAGCTTGCAGTGCTCACATGGCCCTGGTGGTGCAGGGGGTGATGGAAGAGGGGTTCCAGGTGTTGGGAAGGACGTGGGTGCCAGTGATGTGCTCCAGGGAGCTACTAAGAGAGACTGTTCAGGAGAGCAGAGAAATAGTAGAGAAAACTAGCAGGGGAAAGTCACAAAGGGCAGGTCAGATTTAAGACTAATTAATCTATTGCTGCAAAACCATTAAATATTTTATGAACTCTTACAAAACAATTTCTGGTTAGATAAAGGTTGTTGGCCAAAGAGCTATGGCAGGGCCCATTCACACCTGAGCTGTGCCTCATTGCCTCTCACAGCTTACAAAATCCCTTCTCTGTTGCTGCTCCACTGATTCTCCCAATCTGGAGAAACAAAAACAACAGCTTTTCTTATTGTTTTAAATTCATCATATGACATGCATCTTTTGGTGTGAAATGATAGATGAGCTCTCTGTTTTGTATCAATACATATTTTTTTCTGGTTTTAACTTTACCGAGTATCTTCCCAGTCTCTTCCCTGGTCAGGTGCCTGGCAGGTGCATCTTTCTTTATTGCTGTGAAAAATGGGGTGCCTTTATTCTTATTAAACTCAAAATATCTGAAATGAATTTCAGATTTATATAGGGAAGTCTAACTATTTGTAGAATGAATCATAAATGCCAGTAATGCAATTTTAAAGAGGCGTTTTCTCACAGAAGAAGAAAAATCCTTGACTCTGGATGTCTGGCTTCCCTGCTCTCACCAAAGCAGCTGGGAATTTTCTCTGTATTGGTTTTGTTTTAATACTCCAAAGCTAAACAGCCACATGGAAGAGAAAAAAGATTTTTTTTTTCTGTCTGTTCAGAAATTTGTTGGTGTTTTGTGTTTGAGAGGTGCTGGAGTTATCCCCTGTGCTTAAAATACATGCTCAGACCAGCAGGACACAGTCAGTGCCAATGAAGGGGAGAGGATTTAAATTCCAGTTGATTTTCCCAGCTCCGATTCCTCTGCTCTTAGTGTGCTGCCTGGGACTCAGCCCTGCCTGCAGGGGCTTGGCAAGGACAGCCCCAGCCCCTGCTCCTCATGCCAGTGGCATTTTCACTGACCAGAACTGCCTCAGCTGAGGGATAATTTGGGACCTTTTTTGTGCTCTTTGTAATGTTGAGAAAAATCTGCCGTTTGTGAGCTTGGAGGGAATTGAGAGGGGCTTGCTTGTTTTTTTATCACTTTCTGGGACTATAAATCTGTTCTTTCCAATTATATTCACAGATTTTACTCCAGAATTTGGTCTCTCTTCAGTCATTTTACAGTAAAACTGGGGAAAAAACCAGTCTAAGCAATTCACAGCCTAATTCTTCCTTTCCTACAAACAGCGAGACATATCCTACCTTATCTTTTCCATCTCTTTTTTCTGCATTTGCTGAAATTAAGGATCAGATATTGGTCTGTTTAGTTAGGAGAAGCTTCAAATCAGTCTCTGTTTCAGAAGACAAATAAGATCCAAACATTAACAAGTACCTGGAAACACAATCGTTTTTTAATTTTCTACCAAATTCTGAAGCTCAGAAATTAAATATCCATTTGTAGTCTCACCTCCATTAGAATTATTTGTAACTTTAGATATTAGTTCTCTATGTATCCCAACTGTGTTGGGATATATAGATTCCAAAACAAGGGAATAATGAACAGAAAAAAACCCCCAGACAAAAATACCCAAACCCAAAGGCTTGTGAAGCTCCAACTAAGAAAATCCATGAACTGAGAAAACCCCCAAACATTAAATTTTTTTGATAGTGTGTTAAAGTAGCAGCTGATTTCTGTCCCTGAGAGGGGCAGGTCCTGCCTGGCTACTGGCAGCTGTGTTACCCCCCAGGTGATTCTGTTCCCTGGCACACCTGGCACACCTGGGTGAGGCCCCATGCCCTGCTGGCTGAGTGTGCAGTGCTGCTGCAGGGCCCTGCCTCCCCTGCTTGTTCTTGCACCCCTCGGATTTTCCATGGATGTGAATTGTGCCAGCCATCTAGAAACAATAAAATGCTGAGTCCATTTCAGAGGATATTTTTATTTTTAATTACTCACAACTTAATCAATGACCTTCATTTTATGGAATATGATGGAGTTTTGGTTTTCAAACCAATTCACTTGTCCTTTCCTGGGCTCCCTTTCCTCCTCTATCACTATCTGAGCTTGTGGCAGATGCATTTTTCCTTTCTTATTTTCTTTATTTTCCTTCCCTATTTTCTTATTGCCCTAGAAAAAAAAGCAAGCCTTTCCCATATTGAACCTGCGCAGTGAAATTTCAATTTATAACCAGAAGTGGCTCTATGTGGAGCAGCAAGGTAATTGTGAGACTTTTTTTCTGTTTTTTCTTTCTCTGAATTTCACCTATGTGAGTCAAGTATTGTTTAACATTTATAGAAACCACATGATAATTGATAAGGGCTCTTCAGCAGCATCCAGCACTATCCTGCAGGGTACAAAGTGAATGCTCACAGGACTTGGGCTAAAAATCTTGCATTAACTCTTAGAGAAAATGAAACTTCTATACTTCATTTGCTCCCAGTTGCATGGAGGCAGCAAAACAGTATTTGAGCTGTCCCTTCCCTGCAGAGACAGGAGTGTTTTCCATGGGCTCAGCCCAAGGCTGTGTGACTGGCACAGGTCACTGCCCCTAGGAGCCACAACCCAGCCCTGGAAGGGCCCAAAGGAGCCCCAGAGAAACGAGCTCGGCATCCTCTGGCTCCGAGCTGCTGCTTTGGGGATGCTCTGAGAAGATACCAGTTGGGTGTGTTTGGGAACTGATATTTTCCTTTCCCCTTGATCATTTCAGGAGAGTGATTTTCATCAGAAACCAACATGTCAGCCAAAGCATCTACATTTAAAAAAAATATTATTTCACAATTTTCCACAGGCACATTTGATGTAAACCCTGGAGGTGTATTCCCCGAGTACCTATTACCTCCATTTTAGGGAAATTACATTAAATTATTAGTGACAAATTTACTTGTCTGCCAATGTGTTTTTCTTGAATTTTACTACAACATCAATACTTGGCTGTTTTATATGGGCCCTCATTTACCTGTCTTTGAAGGCAGTCACCCCTCTGGGAGCTCTGCCTGTCACTAACATGCACTAGGAAGAGTCTTTAAGTTTAACATTTGCTGTTTTGAATCAGGGGAAAAAAATATGTTGCACTTTAAAAATACAATCTGTTTCTCCAGCCTTCTAGTGTGTGCTGGCTCTTTTTTAGGGACCAAAGCCAATTAGGAGGGCGGAGGAGATTCTGGTTTGTCAGTGTAAAGGTGCTCACCAGGAGGGACTTAAACTTCCCTGCTCTGGTGCACCTTCGGTTGGGGAAATTACCAGATTTTGCTTGTGTTTGTGTCTGTGCAAGAACCCAGTCTGATGCCAAAATAAAAGCAGATGGGGAAAAAAGTCAGACTGGGATCTAAATTCAATGAAATTCAAAGCTCTACCAATTGCATAAGAAAATACAGCCATGAGGCACATGGGAAATAATTTAGGCTTTTTCAAGCAGTCTCAGCGTGCCGGGAGTGAGGGTCACTTGCGGCCTTTTAAAAATCTTTAAAGTCTTTGTCTTCAACTGCAATTAGTGTTAATACCAAAGAAATGAATGTTTCTGGATTTACTTTGCTGCAGTGATGTTTGTGTAAGCCACAAAAAATATTCTGCTGTTTGAAACAGAAGCTTTTGCAGCTGGAGTTCACAGAATGCTGGAATGGTTTGGGTGGGAAGGGACCTTAAAGCCCATTCCATCCCACCCCTGCCATGGGCAGGGACACCTTCCCCTATCCCAGGCAGCTGCAGGCCCTGTCCAGCCTAGGCTGGGACACTGCCAGGGGTGGGACATTGCTCCTGTGGAGTGCAGGAAGGCAGGGTTCCTTTAGGGAAGGAGCTCTGGGTGCTTTGATCCTCTGATGGAGGAGCAGCACTCTCCCACTTCTATTGGAATCAGCTCCAGTCTTGGAAAGGAGCAAGTTCTGCTCAGAGGTTTCTGATGAATACTTTGGAGCTTCAACAAATAATACTGGCTATAGAATAGTCCAGTATTTTGTTGCCTTAAAATACTGACTGCTAGTATTGCAGTTGTCTGCATTTTACTGGACATGAGGGGATGTTGCTCCTCCATATCCCTAGCTCAGAGTTTTAAAAATCTTTAATTAAAGGAATGCTTCAGCCTATGTGTGAGCATTCCCAGGGACAGAGCTGCAGGAGTACCACCATTACCCTGGTGTTGTCCTGGGAGAGATCCTGGGCCTGCAAACAGATACAAATTGCTCTCCTGAAGCCACAGAAGCAGCAGTGCTGTGAGCAGCAAAGTCTGTCCCGTGCATCATTCACTGCCTCGTGCCCCAGGTTCTGGAACAGTCCTTCAGGTCTCAGACACTGGAAAAAAGGAGGAATTCTGTTGGTAGTCATAAATTCCACATCAAGCTTCCAGCAGCTGGGATTTCTAATGCTGGAGCATCAAGTTCCTGGGAGTTGTTCTGTCCTCCTCAAGAAAACTTGAGGAGGTACAACTACTACCACAGAGAAGGTTAAAAAGCTTTAAGAAAATTCCTCTCAATTTAGCAAAGCAGCTGATTAAAATCAGCTTTTAAGTGGGACTTTAGGTACCCCTGAACAACTTGTGCTCTGAAAGGGAGAGAGGGGGTCTCTGAGTACAAGTTTGTGGGAGGAAGATGATGGTAGAGCTGGGATAATTCCCTTCTACTGCTGAACACAACAGCAGTAAGAAATGTACTGAGAGGAATTACATTCATTCTTAATCTTTTTCATTCTGTTTATAAACTGCTGATAAATTCAATTTTTCTTTCACATCTTCCCTCACTCTTAAATATTATTTCAGAGACTTTGCTTTGCCTCTTTGGCACTGGGACTGCCATAGATCCATGAGAATTCCGTGGGATAAGTGTTACTTTCCCTTGCATTATATCCAAATCTTGAACAAGCAGCAAAATGGAGCATATACTTAAGATGTACCTCATAATTCATTTCAATTTATTCCCTCACCGAATCAAAATGATTATATAAATCAATGCAATTTTAAACTGATTAACCTCAAACCCTCTTAATAAGAAAGTGGGGGCCACAGAGTTCAGGGGATGTAAAATGCCTTTATGTTGGTTTGCTGATTTTTTTATCCTAGGACTGAAAATAGAAGATGCTTATTATTGCCATCAAATATAATTTGATGAGGAAATTATATTCGTCAAGGACTTTGCTCCCTCTTTTTTAGATGTTGCTGTGCCAAAACCCAATGTCAGTGCAATGTGTTTCAGCCTAAAAGTAAGGTGAAGAAACAAAGGGGTTTTTTACTATGCACTGAATTTTAAAAGAGCTTTACACTTTTTGAGAACCTGGTAGAAGGATCATGTAAAACCATTTCTGACAAGTTCCTCACTGCTCTATGAGACTGTCTGAGAAAAGGGCCCCTCTTCCCTGCAGGACATGGTTAATGGTGCACATGCTGGTGCTGGGCTGAGGTTGAACTTGAGCATCTTGAGGCTGTTTCCCATCCATAGGATTCTGTGCAGAACTCACAGCCCAAGTAAGCTCTAAGTAGGCAGCGACCAGCAAAGCCCCAGTGTCAGAGTTTGCCTTTACTTCCCACAAAATCTGCCAAGAGAGAAAAAGTGGGAGCCTTCCCGCCTCAGGTTTTGTTTTGGTACTGCAGCACCTGGGACAGGAGGGATTTCCACTGCCTGTTCAGCTGAGCTCTCAGCACATGGGAATTGGCTGGTTAAGGCTTTTCTGTGGGAACTTTCACTAAAACCCGGGTGTCCTTAAATCTGTATTTCCTTTATGTGCTCTCTTCATGCTTTGGACAGCCCATTGTTCAAGGGGGTCAACTTGCTGGTGAGCAGGGTGAGCCTGCTGATGAAATGTGGCTGGATGTGTCTGCCTGGGAGAGGGGAGGTGATACTTGGGGTAATTACATTTTGGGAAAGGGGAGATGATACTTAGGGTAATTACATACTGCAATGCTGCTGCTGCCAGTGACTAATTGAATTGGGATCAAGCTTACCCAGGGTGGAGCAGTGGCTCCCGTAAGTGAAACACTTCTCAAAATACAAGTGAGACAATTCTGAATGGAACAGTCACCTTGGGTGACGTCTGTACATCCTGCTGGGAATTGTTCCTGTTTCCATTGAGAACCTGGCTCACCTTCGGAGGACAGGTCACTTATTAAAGCTTCAGCCAGCTGTGCTTGTACAGAAGATGTGACCTCATGCTGTCTGCCAAATATTGTAAAGAAATATATTTAAATAATTGTACAGTAAATGGTTTCCTTTTTTAAGCAAATAATTATTAATTCAGATACAAGTTTATCAAAATGTGTTTTTCTGCATGTCCCCTCCATCTTAAATGTATGAGGAAACCTGGGTGGGAGCTGTTTTTCCTAAAATACTTGCGCTAAGTGATTTGCTCGGAGAAATATCTGAAGTATCACTGAAGAGTCCTGTTAATATGTTAAGCATTATTTTTATCTCAGGTTGGAGAACAAACTGCATAATTAGGTCTGTTTGTTCTAAATCTTAGTACTTGCTTGTTCTAAACTTTACCTCTGTTTCTGTTGTGGCGGGGTTATTTGGTGTGTGTTTTTTGTTTTTTGTTTTTTCCCTTTGATTATGGTTTGAGATACAAAATATTTTCGATTCTTAGTGCCACGTTCTGTCCCTTCTGTTCCTGTTCCAGGTATTTTCTCTCTCTCTGTAGCAAGCATGTGTGTGTTTATCCCTTGCCTTAGCTCAAGATGGAGGGTTCTGATTAATCCAGTTGATGCAGAAAATGTCCGGATCCTTGGGCTCCTGGAGCCGGCTCATGCTCGGTGCACACGGGCTCTGAGCATCCCTGAGAGGGACGTGACAGCAGCCCTGACCTTTCTCTCCAAGTCATATGGGAGTAGGGGCACAATTAGCACTGTCCAACTGCCTTTCAACTTGTTTGAATGGCAACTTTCATATTTAGAGACCCAAATGTGTTCTGGAAATAGAAAATCCTTTCTAGCAAATGCGGTCACATGTTCATTTAAATGAAATTAAAAAATTTCACCTCTCTGTGCATAACAAAATGCCTTTAAGATATTTTACTGACTTGGATAATGCTCCTAAAAGGTCAATACAAATATTTAGCTCCTACTTTTACTTGTGCTGTTTCACAGATTGGACCCATTTTTAATTTAGAGTCATCTCACTGAATATTTTAAGAACTCTTTAGATGGCTTGTGGAAAGGCAGGAACAATAGGTCCTACATGCAGGAAGGTGTTGGTTATAAAAGGGCTTAAATTGGCTTTAGTGTAACTGGAAACCTAATAAATGGTGCTGGAAACTCCACGAGGAGCTTGAGCAGGTTTTGCTGCAGTCCCCAATTAGTGCCATTACCAAGTGCAATGTGCACAGCGTGGCCGGCAGCAGCTGTGATTGATACCGAGCTCAGCCAATCGCGCCCGGCCCGTCAGCTCTCATTAGCCTGGGATCAATTACCAGGCTTTGAGACCAATTTGAATGAAAAGTAAAAACACATTGTTACCACAAATTTCATCAAGTGAATATGCTGTATAAGGAAATAGATCAGCTATGACCTCTTTGACATTTTCAAAATGTTTAAAAGCTGAAGTTAATTCTTTGTGATGTCCTTTCATCTTGAGTTGACAACAGAGAGACCTGGAGTGGTGACAGGCCTTGTCAAGTGGCTCTGCCTTATCAAAAACAATACCCTCCAGATCTTTCAAGCCAAATATTCTAATCTAAGATAATTGCAGTTACAATTTCATGAGCTTTTCTGTCTTTCCCTGAACCATTTTTGTGTGAAGTAGCAAACCTTTTCTTTCCCTCGGTGCTTTTTTCCCTGGGAAAGGTGTGATGGTGACTGAGGGTGGCCGTGGTGGGCATGAAGGAGAGCCCAGGATGCCCGGTCAGGGCCAGGCACTGCCTCATCTGGGCCTGGCCACCCCTCTGCCACCCCTCTGCCACCCCTCTGCCATCTCTCTGCCATCTCTCTGCCACCCCTCTGCCACCCCTCTGCCATCTCTCTGCCATCTCTCTGCCATCTCTCTGCCA
>VWYI01025299.1:563016-595114 GCA_013399455.1 Anthoscopus minutus | reverse complement strand
CTCTGCCATCCCTCTGCCATCTCTCTGCCATCCCTCTGCCATCCCTCTGCCATCTCTCTGCCACCCCTCTGCCACCCCTCTGCCATCCCTCTGCCATCTCTCTGCCATCTCTCTGCCACCCCTCTGCCATCCCTCTGCCATCCCTCTGCCATCTCTCTGCCATCTCTCTGCCATTCCTCCGCTGTCCCCCCACTGTCCCTGCTGTCCCTGTGCCATCCCTCAGCTCCATGGCAGTGCTGTGGGCACAGGCCCTTGGACATTGCCACTGTCAGCCTCCTCCTGTGCTGTCTCTTCCTTCCCACATGGGACGGGTGTTCCAGCAGGATTCCCCTGTTTGGCTGTGGTGGTGAGAGCTGAGGCAGCGCCTGCTCCTGCNTCTCTGCCATCTCTCTGCCATTCCTCCGCTGTCCCCCCACTGTCCCTGCTGTCCCTGTGCCATCCCTCAGCTCCATGGCAGTGCTGTGGGCACAGGCCCTTGGACATTGCCACTGTCAGCCTCCTCCTGTGCTGTCTCTTCCTTCCCACATGGGACGGGTGTTCCAGCAGGATTCCCCTGTTTGGCTGTGGTGGTGAGAGCTGAGGCAGCGCCTGCTCCTGCTGCCAGTGCCGTGTTCTGGCACCCAGTCCCCTCCTGCAAACTGCATTATTTAACAAGTTCTAACCCACAAAGCTCATTTCAACAGCATCAAGGAAGAACTTCTGAGCCAAATTTTGTTTCCCTATCATGGTAGATATTTCCTAGTAATTTTCTCTGCGTATCTTTCAAATCAAAATATAAACCAGATCAAAGACTGGTGGTAGCAGAAGAAGTCTGCACTATGAGATGGTGTTTTGGAGCACATCTAACATTGGACAGATCTGAAGGGAAGGAGACTCAGGGACCTGAGCTGTTAATTACCTGGTTTACCCAGGACGATGTATTTTCTTGGCTGACATTTTCCTTAGATTAATTCTTTTCTCCTTTTGGTGATCACTCCAGTCTCTTCAGGTGTGCATTTACATGCCATGTCAGTAACCCCTTGCATGCATTTTTGCTGTGTCAGTAAACATTTCTGAAAAGAAGATTTTCAAGTGTGAATTATTTATAGTATATTATAAGTAAGTAGAATGTTGAAATTCAATACTAGTTCGTAAGATTTTTTTTTGCATGATTTCTCTGTGTCTCATACCCTAACCCAGCTTGTGTTGGAAGGAGCACTTTCTTCTCTTGACACATTACTGAAGGTATTATGCACACCTAAGATGATATTCATTATAATCTGTTGAAAATGGAAGTGGGAGAGAGCTGAAATTCATTGTATAACTTGATCTAACAGAAGACTCTAATGGCAAACTACAAGCAGCTGAAGGTTGCAAAGGCTGATTTTATTAGGATTATGAAAATTATTCCTACTTTTGGACAGTTTTGGTTGTTAGGTCAATTGTGTAATTCCTACGGACCATCTCACCTTCCCTGTGTTTCCCTTCACCACCTGTGAGTCACCTGAACATGACAGGGTTGTAGTTGTTTGCTTGGGGCGTATGGAAATCCAGGTTATATTAGTTTCCACAAGCCTTTTTGAAGATAGAAATTAAGACTATATTTAGAAATGTGTCAGCACTATTTCCATTTAGTAAAATATAAACATGTTACTGGAGTTTTGCATGGTTTTATACCTCCTTTAATCAATGGCTGTGCACAGCTAGACTCTGTACATACAGTACACACACATATAAATACTCAGTGTGAAGTGCTGTGTCCAGAAACTCCAAAAAGGGATTTACCATTTCATACTGAAAACTGGTTTGGTTTACTTTCCCCTTCAAGCTGTAGAAATCCTAGATTATTTACACTTGCTGCTCAGGCTGTAATATAAATAAGTATAGTCTAATGTGTTTCTCATTTGATACTGAGAGTATGAGGTGCAAGCTTGGACTAAGGAGGAATTTTCTGTGAAACAAAACCTTGGGAGCTTTTGCCATGGCTCAAAGCCTCTCCACTCTAAGCATTGAAACACTTTGATTTCCTGTGTCCCTCTCCCACCCACCAGTATTCCTTAACAAGACATTGGATGATGGATGAGCTTCTCTTACAAAAATGAGTCCTGCCATAAGTACCTCAAAAATAGTGATTTCAGGACTGTTAAGAGTTCTAACCCAGGTGCATCAAGTGGGCTGTTGTTTTACTTGGAGACCTCTTTAGTAAACGATTTCTGTAGCATAGGGCTGCTTAGATCAGGGGCCCAAGAAATCTGGGATTGCAGAGCTGTGGGAATTGTGATGTAGTACCCATACATTTATTCTCTTATGAGGGATTCTGGCTAGAAGCAGACAAGACCAAGGGTTTGTTGGGTTTTTTGTAATGAATGAAGAGAAAAATGTTCCTGAGGGTTTTATTTTGGGGAAATGTTTACATTTTAATTGCAGAGAACAGAAATACATATACGAGTATGTAAGGCTTTTTCAGTTGCTGGGGTTGATGCACATAGGCAAACACACAGAATCCTTGAGGTTGGAAAAGACCTTGGAGATCACTGAGTACAACTGTCAACCCAGGGCCACCATAATCACCCCTAAACCAAATCCCCAGGTGTTTCATATGTATACACACATATATACATATATATATTTATATAGTCCTTAAGTAGTGGAATTGTTATGATGAATTAATGATTTCCCACATGAAATGGAATGTTTATTTTGACCCTTAAAATCATATATCAAGCCTACTAGGTTATTGCAGTATATTTAATTGCTAACTCCAGTCAGAATGCTGTCGAGCTCCACAGGGTTTGCTCACACCAGCTCACAAAGGAGAGCTCTCCTCTCCAGCAGCTTCCAGCTCTCATGATTGGTGTGGAAAGGAGCTTAATTTACCTGGAGTAGCACAAGCCCTTTGGAAAGAGGTGCCCCATTCCACAGAAGTGTCATTCTCCACATACTCTAAATACTGTACATATTTACCAAATTTAAATACATATTTACATATGTCAGAATGACCCAATTGAAGGGAATGACTCCCTTGATACCTTTTAGAGTCTATTAGGTAAATAAGCGGCTGCTCCTGGCACAGCAGGCAGGGATGCAGCTGGGATCAGGTGTGAGGGCTGGCAGCTTCCTGGGGAAAATGCTGCTTTTTCTCCCTTCTGGAGCCTGTCTGGCAGGAGCTGAGGGAGGTGAGGGAGGCAGCACTGCTGCTGGTGGCAGCCACGCAATGCCACTCAGAGCTGGGCAGCCAACGCCGCCTCAACGCTGCCTGGTACCCTCCCTCTCCCCCTCCCCACTAGAAATCTATGCTTCTTCAGACTGACAAATGCTGGGATATAACCCTCAGTTGTGGAAGAACATGTTTTATTTAACACATTTTGTCTTGATTAATCCTTTATAGATCTTGCGCTCACTTTGTACAAACAGATGATGCAAAGAGAGAAAGCACTTTCTGTTTAGCTCCATGGAAGCTTTTGGGCTGCACGGCACCAGCAGTGCCAGGGGATTGCTCCAGTGCAGCTGCCTTTCTGTCTGTGTTGGTGGAGCACAGTCCCAGCACACAGCAACCCACATGGCTGAAGGTTCTGAAAAACCTGGCTGTGCCCTGTAGCTGCCCCATTCTTCAGGCTGGGGCAGTGCCAGGCTCACCTTCATGCTGCTGTCGGGGCTCTGGTGGCCTGGGGTTGGACACAGGTTGTTGTCAGTGATCACACAATCACAGAATTCCAGGATGGTTTTGGTGGGAAGGGACTTTAAAGCCCATCCAGTCCCACCCCATGCCTTGGGCAGGGGACATTGTCCCTTAGACTGGGTTGTGTTCAGGTCCCTTCCAACCCAAAACATTCTGGGATTCTGTTCCTCTATGAAATCAAGTGCTGACCTCCAGGCCGGGTGTGGGCACTGCCTACATACCCTGTGCTGATGATCCATCTGTTGCCATGTGGAAATGAGAATCAGGAATTGCAAATTCTCCTGTGAAGGCAAGTGCCTCCTGACTGTAAATACATGCTGGGTGACACACTGACAGGGGCTGCTCAGCTTATTCCAGTCCGGGTCAATTCATCACCCCTTGATATACAGAGCTGTTCTACTTTTATCTCACTGATTTGCAAATTCTAGTGGCCAATTACATTTGAAACATCAGTTATTTTTATTACGTAGTTTGTTTCAATGCAGCGTGTAGAAAAGCAAAGCCCTACTTCTGAGAGCTTATGCCCTGGTTTGAGATAGATAGTGAGGATCATGGAGAGAAGCATGAGGCAGCCCAAGGAGCAGTGACAATTGCCTGCTCTTGGCATGTGCCCATCTTGTTGCTATTTAAGATCCCTAATCCTGGAAATTCTGGAAATTCTGGATGTCTGGTGGGAAAAAAAAATCAATCCTTTTAGACAGTGAGATAAAAACTAATTTCCAGAGGAATTTCTGGTCCTAACCCCATGGTGGATGTCAGTGGAGCAGACATGAAGGGAGGCTGGGTGAAGTGAGAGCTGCTGTGTGGAGGTGCACGAGGGCAGGCTCAGAGGACAGGGTGGTGTGGCACAAGGTGACAGAAGGTGACAGTGGCAGGTGACACATCTGCTGACTTGGGGAAGCGAGCACTGCCAGGATAATGCCTTCATGGCCAAATGCAGGGTGGGGGATGGATTTGGGAGCCTGCAGGATCCATGGGAGGGAAGTGGAGTAATTGGAGAGCCCCAGGGCCAGGGCCAGTTCTGTGGCTGAGGTGGGACACAGGCACAGGAGGATCAGGAGCCAACGGGAGGCATTGTGATGAGAGATTGTTCTGGTGCCATATCAGTCACCCTGTTCTTTGGGAGAAGCTGTGGGAAAGACAAAATGGGAAGAGTGTCATATTAGGAGCACATTTTGAATTGAAGTGTGATGTAAAAAGCCTTTCCTCCTGGGAATATCCATTACCAGTTAAGGCTTCAGACTTCCTTAATTTCTTAATTTCTGTTCCTTACCACACTGAAATATCCATAGCAAAAATGTTAGAACTTCTGTGTGAGAGGTGATATTTTAATTAATATCCAGGGCACTTAGTACATTGATCTGTGATTTATTGTTAAAATTTGTCTTCCTGTTATATTTTAAAACTTAAAAATAGACTCATCCCACTGCACTTCCTCAGTATTCAAGCTGGTTTGCAGAATCACTGAAGGAATGATAGCAAGGGGATGAAAGAACTTTGAATGTGTCTTAGAATAAATCCCAAATGTGCATATTTACAAACAGTTATGGATTAGATGCTGAATTAGTATCCAAGGTGAAACAGAGACACTTTCAAAAAGAGCTATAATTTCAACATGAAAATTTGCTATCACTGAGTGTTGTGTGCCTGGCTGAATGGAAACCTGTAGGATGTAAATTAGGGTCACATACTTGCCTCTCAGCCACTGAGCTTGGAGTTATGCCATCTCCTCAGGGACAGCCAGGGACAGCAGTAAAAGTTTTTCCCTATGTTGGGGCTGCTGAGGGACCCCCCAGCCTGGGGAACCCAGCAGAGCAGTGGCTGGGACCTGGAGGCATTCCACAGGGCAGTTGTTCTTAAAAAACAGAAGGGATACTGTTCCTATCCCAGAATTTCCCCATCTGTAGTAGCTGGAGTGTAGAGGGAAGCTGGACAGAGCATTTTCATAGCAGGAGTTCCCTTGCAAAGAATTTCAGCAGCTCCAGCAGTGCCCATGCAGCCCCAGTGCCTTGTCTAGAGCAGGTGCCTCTGCTGCTTTTTCCTTTTGTGTGCCAGTACTACTCATCTGCTGAAAGGGTCCACTCAGTGCCAAAATTCATTTGTGATTGTGATTTTAAATCTGGAATTATGTTAGGATCCCCTACACTTCAGAACTGTACCAGCACTTGAAGTCAGAATGGGAAGCCATCCCAAAATTGACCAAGGCAGCTTCTTTGCTGGAGGGTTTTGAGGTGCAGAACACAAGGAAATCCCAGGAGCCTGGGAAAGCAAATAGTATTCCAAGTATTGTTTTGTGATGCTGAATAGTAGTAATATTGTGGGTTAAAGAAGAGATGCTTCAGTCCTCAGGTTTTTACACCTCCCATTTCATGGGTGAGGCATTCCTCTGGAAATGGTGACCTGCTCCTGCAGCTCCAGGTTGCTGTTGGGGCTGTCCCATGGTGGTAAGATTGGGAAAACACTCGTGATGATTCCTTGGAATGGAACCTTTTTTCAGGTGCCATTATTTGGGCTCTTTCTTCACTCTCACTGTCACTGCTGCTGCCTTACAGCCTGGGCCAGGGAATCCTCCTGAAACCCGCTCTGGTGCAACCTTGCTCTGACTGTTGCACTGAAATACCATCAGCACAGACTCTACAAAATGGCTTTTTAATAGTTCCTATGGGCATATAATTCGTTTTCAAGTTGTCTCAGAGTAGAGGCAACGTAAAAATTGGGAATTCTGAAATGCTTACTCTTGAACTTTTTCAAAACTTCGCTGCAGAAGGAAGAGCATGTGTTAGTTGCATCACAGTTAATCTACAGTGTATCCAGAGCACCACAGAATCACAGATTGGCTTGGCTTGGAAAAGACCTTAAAGCTCATTGCTTCCCCTGTCCCAGGTTGCTCCAAGCCCCATCTGAGCTGGCCTTGGACACTTCCAGGGATGGGGCAGCCAGAGCTGCTTGGGCACCCTGTGCCATGTCCAGGAGGTGAAGGAATGCCCTTGGCTGCACCCAGAGCCCATGGACAGAGGACATCACTGGGGTTGCAGATCCTGCACTAACTGCCTCTGAGTGCATTTTAAAAGGATCAATGGGGTTTTAGGATTGGATGGGAACAGACACAAAATACATCCTTCCAAGGCAAAGTGCAAGGCTGCATAAATGAACTGCACAGAATCATGTGGAGACATGAGGCAGCCATGTCTGCAGCACACACAGGCACCCTTCATGCTGGAAAAATACCCTCCCTGCAGAGAATATCCTGCATGCTGGGCATACATTTTAAAGATTTTAAAGGAAAAAGCTGAATTCCAGTCTTGTTTCTAGGAATATAGGCAGGGCAGAAGGTCTCAATGCTTTAGACTCTTCAGTAATTTTTTGCTGCCTATGCTCTTATAATGTAATTTATTGTGAATGTTATAGGGGAGGACTAGAATCAAAGCAACTCAACTGTCTGGAGACATGCATGTTAAAAATCCCAAAATGGGAAGGATGTTGCCTGGGTCACTGCCCATTTCACAGCCCCTGAGCAGGATGTGAGAATGCTGCTTATGGCAGAGGCTTCACTTGCTTTTTTCCCTCTCCTTTGTAATAATTCTTTATCCAAATACTCACAGTGAATGAAACCTGCTGCAGTGACAGTCACATTATCTATTCTTGCCCACTCTCCAGGTCCTTTGGTTGTCCTAATGTCTACTGTGGTGAGGGGTAAATATTTGACCACTCTGCTCGCCATTGCCTCAGCGGCTCCGAGTGACCTTGCATTAATTAGTTGGGAATTTCGGGGCTTTGAATCTGATTGAATCAAAATATTGTTTTTACAAGTTGATGAAGGCTTGATTGATGTGGGTTCTGCTGATTCTTGAAAGGATTAAATTGTATGTACAGATTACAGAGTCCTGCCTGTCACTACTTAAATGGGAATTGTTTTTTAACAACGCCAAGAGGAAACAGTGTTTTACTTCAAATCAGAGAAAGAAAGAAGTCCCATGGTTTCCCAAGGTCTTGCTCTCTCTGTCTTTGTGGGCAGTGTATTTCATTCAATCTAAAAATAATCTCTTCAGGCTTGATCTGTGCTTCCTTTCCTCTCCAGCTCTGCTGTCCTGCACCCTGGTCATAGGAAAGGGGACATCTGGGTGCTAGGCCCAGAGGTGACCCAGAACACAATTTGCAGGAGCATCTGCTGCAGGCTCCTGGATTCTCCTGGACAATAGCAGGAACATCTATCCAGTCTCTTAGGCCTTCCTTTTTAGAAGAGGAGGGGACCTCATGGGACTCAGTAAATGTGCTGGGCAGAATAAAGGGAGGTAGTGTGACAGTCACATACCAGTTGCTGACAGAGCAAAGCTCTTCAGCTGTTTGGGAAGGGGGAGATGCAGAGTAGCTGTTCCTTAAAGAGGGACTCTGTGGGCAATATGGCCTTTTCTGCACACAGGGGATCTTTGGGGGTTTGTCAGAGAGCTTTTGAAAGCCATAATCTCATTTTACTGTAAACCTATTACACTGAAAAATGGCTCTTTCCTTGAGACTCTGCCATGTGATGGATCAACCCAAATAAACACAGAACCAGGAAAACCAAAGTGATTTGGTGCATTCCCTGCTTGGAATTGCTGCTTAAAATGCAAGTGATCATTTCCTGAATTCCTGTGCTCTGGATTTGCTGCTGCCAGGGGCTGTGGGAGCAGGGGGAGTGGGGCTCCTGCCCTGTGCCCACAGGCGCCCTGGGGACAGGGGCACCTGGGCCTGGCAGTTCTGCCTAAATGTCATTGTGCAGCCTCTGTAAAAATGGCAGGAAACCTTCCCACGTGCCCATGACTTGCTAAACAAACAATAAATCTCACTTTCTGGTTCTGCTTGCTGGAAGAGCAACAATTGTGGAACAAAAACTGTTGCAAAAATCATAGAAGCTGTGAGCAAAAATTGAAGTCTAGATGAAGTGAGAACTGATACAGTGAAGTCAAACAAGAGGTTGTTTTCTAGTGCTAACAGGAAAGGTAAAGCAGGAATAGAAGGGAGAAGGAAAAAGATTTTACTTTTCAAGGAAATGAAAATCTCTGTTTTGAATGTGGGGTCAAGCATTCTTTTTGTGGCCACCATCTTCCTAGAAGTTCTCTGGGCAGCAAATTGTCCCACTGTCCCTTAGAGTGTCTTGTCACACTTTAAGTATTTTTAATTTATTTTCACATGCTTCTACAAAATGTAGATGGGTATCATGTGAACAGATTTGGTTTTTAAAATCTTATTATAGAACTCTCCATACAAAAGTGCTGCTTAATTTCTGGTGATGTCCAAGGGGTAGTGAGCCTTGTGGATGGAACTGTACCTTCCTGCTATTTGTAAAATCCAAACCCGTAAATTCCTCTTGGTCTGGTTGTATACTGGGCATTCTTCCTTGCTAGGGATCTTCATCTGATTGTCTTTGGGTCAAATCTGGGTGCTTTCCTGGAGAAGTGTGTGTGCAGGAGCCTCTGACACCGGTGTTTTGCGAACATCATACTGGAAAGCTCCTCAGCGGGCACTACTGTGAGTGGCTTTGGGGAAGTGGATTTGGGCTCCCAAGTGCAGCAAGGCCAGGTTTCCTTCTGTCCGTGGCATCGTGCAGCAGATAAATGCCAGCCTGAGTTTTAGGATTGCTTAAGGAAATACTGGAGTGGTGGAAGTAAAGCAACCTGGGGAGTTTCTTCCCAGTAGAAACTTCCACTGACTACATTTCTGATAATGATGGTAAAACAGAGTTCTTGGGGTTTGTAACTTTTCCATTAAATTCACAAATATTCATCCGTTGGCTTCCAAAAGTCCAAAGGAACTGTTAATTAATATAGCTACATTTCACAGCGAGCTCTTTTAAAGGAGAAACTGAGGAATGGATGCAGGGCCAGGACAATCACTGAGGCCTGATGTGCACACCGGGGTGGGAGCAGTCACACCAGGACACAGAGCAGGGGCCACTCCCACCCAGGAGCCCCCAGCAGCTGCACCCAGGCTCTTTGTGCTCTGAGCACTAAATCATATCAGGGATATTTTGTGAACAAACCCAAACGGTGCTGGAAAGCACCGCTGTGCTTTGGGGCTGGGTTTTCTCCCTCTCTTTAATCCTGTCAGGAGCCTGCGTATTTCTCCAGTGTCATCCTGCTCACCAGCCAGTCACAACATCCTGAGTGGGAAAAGTGTGTAGAAACCTGCTTCCATTTTAGCTTTCAGTTGAGTTTCTTGCCAGGCAGAGCTGTGCAGAGGCTCTGCAGGCAGCTGCTGTGCTCTGCCTTTAACCTCCGTGCTGGATTCACAGAAGCCCCTCTGAGCCAGCAGTGCCAGTGCCACGCTCCTGTCCAGAGCCCAGACCCCCCCAGCCGCTGCCTCTGAATGCCCTTTTCCCTCAGGATTACATGTAGGCTTTGGAAAATAGTTTTGCTTTGTACTTAGATTTGTACAAGACAGATACTGGTGGTATTTACTGATTTAAGGTATTGCCATTGATAATTTTCGTTAAGCAAATTGCCATGAAAAATGAACACTGAGTGATTTTCATCCAGTTTTTATAACCTTGTCTTTATTCCGTGTATTTTCCTAATACATGTATGTGCTCAGATCTGTGTAACAAACAGTTCTGAAAGATAGCAAGGGACTTTAATAACAAATAAAAGAGCACTTCCCATTCAGCTCTGAATTGCCCACAGCGAAATTCAAGGGAACGTATCTGCAGCCGGAGCGAGCAGGCAGGGATGGGTTTAATCATTTAACCTCGGCATTACGAGCCAGGACGTTTGGAAATGCAGAACGTGGGCTTTGCTTATTACTTATATGAATCACGTCTCTTTACTGCAAAAACCACCACGGAAAGTGGCGTTCCCCTGCTAATGGTGGGGTTGATTTCCCTGTTTGTCAGGCTCACCCTCAGGAAAGAAAGGGAGAAGAACGGTGAAATTGTTCAAAATAGGGACATTTAATTTCTGTCAACAATTTGTTAATTATTGCTTTAAAAGAGAAGCTTCAGTGTGTCAGTAAATAGCCTTACAAAAGGCTTTTTAAGAGATCCCAAATTAAGCTGCTAACATTTCCCATTCTCAAATATCCTGATTAGATTAAATTATTTCTCCTGATTTTGCTCCCGAGTGAGCTGTGTCTGGTCAGATCAGAGCAGCTCAACGAAATTGCAGACAAACAGCGGCTGAGGGCAACGGTTGCACTTGGATTCAAACAGGGAAGTGTCAAGGTTCTCATTTTATGCCATATTTACTGAAATAAAATATCTTAGGAATGAAAAGCCTTCGGTATTTTCTGCCTTTCCTGTGGCAAAACACTGTGTTTAGAGTATTCTTAATTTTTGCAACTTGGAATAAAAATACAATAACAAAAGTCCAGGTTGAATAGCTGCTTGTAAGCTATTAATGAAAATAGTTCCTAAAGTTTAAAATTAAACCAAGTCTAATTAATAGCAATATCTGCCAGACACTTTTACCATAAAGAACAGAAAAGCAAATAATTTTAACTGATTGAAACAGAGTCCAGAATAAAGGTTTAGTCAGGGCTGCTGTTTTAAAATGGAAATGTCGTTGATTTTATTTGTCCTGTTGTAAATACTTCGAATCCAGGATTTTAACACCATTACAGAGAATTCACATCATGGTTTCAATCCTAAAACCCCTCATGCTGTGCAGCAGGAGGCTCTGACTTTCGTTCTGAACTCGGGGCTATTATCAAAATTAGAAATGTCATTTTCTCCATTATTTTAATGGAAAGTTACCTTTGGAAGAATAAGTCCATTTTGACATGATATAAATGTTTTAAAATAAAAAAGCATTGAGGGAATCACAGAAACATTTTAATCTTAATTATTCATAAATAGCTACCTCAAGTCCATTTGAACAAAATGTCAGTTGACCAAGAAACATGCTTATTTTGCATGAGAAAAAAGGATATTTGGGCTGTAGGAGGAGGATTTGTCAACGTAGATTTAACTTAAAATGAAGCCTGCAAATCAGAACCAACCATCTATCATGAAAGTGCATTAACTTTACAGCATTTGCTGCTGAAAATTCAGCAATAGTATGAAATTTTTAACTCTAACTAAAAAGGAAATGACAAAGGACTCCTTTTATTTATCAAGAATTTAGCAGGAATTTTTTAATAAATTAATCTGAAATATTTGGAGGAACTTGATCTAAAGGAAAAAAACCAACGTTTAAAGTGTTATAATGGTAAAGTTTTGAAATATAACTAACACTTTTGAATATTTGAGCAGCTTTGTATTATTTTCCCCTGCCCTGCCCTTGAGAACTAAGTCCCCAATGGATGTTTTGATATACTGGGCACTTTGCACTTAAACATTTCCTTCCTATAAAGACATCCAGAAAAAGACATGCCATTGGATTGCTAAATGTGTTTTGCAGCAATTGATTGTTTTGTTCTTTTTAACTATGCAGATTAAAGTAATAAAAAAGGACTTTTTGGAGTTAGGGAAAGAATTAATTGTTCCCTTCAGCCCCTCTAGAACCCATAATTCCTGTGTTCATGCTGCCCTGCATGGCTGCTGCTGTGTTTGTACACCCAGGTTTCATTGGCAGACCTAATTTCAAGATACATAATGCATGATTTTGAAACCAATTTGTTATTGTAATAAAATATTTTTCGGAATGCATGGTGGTACTGGAGAGGAGAATGTTAAATTATACATGTATTGTGGCCGAGCGCATTCATTTCGCTCGGTGTGCAGGTGAATCTCCCCGTGACCTTGGCACTCGCGGGGTAGCACAGAATAACAATCGAATCCAGGATCGGAAATCCGACCATTTCCAAATATTAACAACTTCTTTCAAAGGAAATGCTGATTTCAGCAGTTATGGTAATGGAACATCGGTATATCTTTCAGAGAACTTAAAAAAAAAAAAAAAAGAAAAGCCATGATCTTAATAGGATTAAAAGCCAGGCTTTTTATTTCCAAAATGCTAATTTGTTTTCTGCATTCTGTTTTCATAGCAGGTCTTGTTAGGTTGCGCGCTGGGATCTAGAGGACACTGAGAGTTGCCAGAAATGCGTGGGTAATGATAGGAAAGCTACATAAAAGGTTTCTTTCTGATAGAAATTCTCCATTCCTCACGAGCCTGTTTCCCCTCTCTGCGAGTTGGTTGGGGAAGACAAACACAGCGAGGCTGGGGAGAACAAGGGAAAGCTTTTTGCTCTCTGTGCCTGTTGTGTATTCCACATTTATTCCTTTCCCATTAAGGAACAAATGTTGGTCATTAGAGGTGCATTAATTGCAGCAGCCTGTGACCCACGTAGGGGAGATGAACGTACTGTGCGGCGAAGTTGGGCTGTGAAAGCCCGAGGCACCTGACATCCTGTAATCTGCTTATCTGGCCGCTTTCACAAGGGCTCTCCCACCGCCATTCATGCCGAACAGTGGGGTGTGCAGAGGAGGCCAGAACACAGATAATAATTTACCATGTAATTTGTTTTGAGATTCCTTTGATAGATTTCAAACCCGAAGCATCCTGCGAGAGCGGGGGCCCTTCGGAGGCTGGAGTGAGGCGGCTCCGTGCGGGCTCCGGCTGTGCCCGGCCGAGGGGACACCCAGGGCTGCCCATGGCCCCGGCGCTGCGGGGCCGCTGCTGCCAGCGCGGGGACAGCCGGCAGGCTGATGAAAACCATTTGCAGCAATCAAAAGGGGCAGGTAATTTTGGAGGCAGATTTGTTTTGTAAATGAGGTGTTCCATTTGGGCAGCAGCACACCTGGCGAGCAGGGCTGTGCTCAGGACAGCTTGCTTTAATTCCCTGCCACTTAGGGGATATTTCTTCAGCCCACAAACTGCCGTTTTAATGCCTTCGTGGAGGCATAAAACATAACAAAAATTCAGGGATTTTATATTCCCAACTTCAAAACTTTCATCCAAAAGGGAAAAAGGATCAAAAGGGAAAGGTGGTGCGTTTCATGTTCTCTTGTGGTTTTAATACTTGTTAACTGACCTATAAACTGAGTTTTCCAAGTAAGGAAACGTGAGTGAATTTTATTACAGAAAAATCTACTGCGAATCATCCCCAGCTGCTCGTAGAGATAGGAGAGACTTTTCCACGGCTGCTTTCCAGGGTGATGGATGCTGTCTCCTCACCTTTCCTTTGTTTCCATACAACATTGTGCATCTATGGCCGTATTGGTCTTTTTGTTTACTGTGTCTCTGAATATTTTTCCTCATTTAGAGGAGCTGCTTTGGGCTTTCTTTTTCAGTAAAGAGAATCACATCAAATCATGTTATTTTTGCGTGTTATTCTTCAGTACAGGCCAGTTTGTATCATCTTGATGCTTACAAGTACCTTGTGTGTCCTTGGATCCAAAGGGCTTTTTGAATCCTGAGTTCTAAGATTTCACAAGTGATCATGGAGCCTGTTGCTGTGTTAATGATAGGATTGTATCTGGAAGTGGAAGCAGAGATGCTAGGAAACTTCTAAATCTTTAGTTCTGTGAAAAAGAATTCTAATTATTATTATTAGGATGATAAAAATGATGAATGCACTGAGTGAGGCAACACCTAGAGAGAGGTGTCTGGGACCTTTCAGGCTGAATTCTTCTGATCAGCATGTTGTATGTTCTGTGTGTGCCCAGCACAGGAACCCTGGCAGGGGCCTCAGCTATCATTGTATTGCAAAACAGAATAAATCATAATAATGGACAAACCATGTAGCTGTTGGAATGCACAGCCTTCTGCTGAGCACTTAAGATGGTTGTCGGGGAACGCCAGCTCCGTCAGCTCCGTAATGGCAATCACAGCAGTTGGGGGGGAAAAGCTGTAATGCTGAGAGAACTGAAGCATTCAAGAGCCCCTGTTTTGTTTTGAACAGAGAAGCAGGAGGGAAAGGAAATTACCTGAGCTGTACCCCCAGGGCCCTGTGGAACTGCAGGAGGCACCAGGAGAGATGTGCAGGAGGACTGGCTCTGTGACACACAGGGCTGGCTGACCTGCAGCATCCTGAAAGCTCTGAAGTCAGAAAGCAAAGAGCACATGCAGAGCTGAGGCTCCTTCTGCAGAGAGAGGAGGGCTCTCCGTGGCAGGCAGTGCCCACTGTGGGCAGTGGGGATGGGAGGCTGTGTTTGGACCTTGGCTACCATTAGATCCATTCCCAGGGGTTTCTCCAGCACATTCCAGTTCTCACTGTGCTGCTTCAGTGATCCCACAGCAGCAGGGATTGCTACAACACCAAACATGTGTGTTACTTTTTATATCACATGCCATTTCTCAGAAGCAGCAAACCCCTAATTTAGCAAGTACAGGGTTTTATTCTGTCTATCCTCTGGCTCAGGCCACCTGCAGGTTCATTTGGCTTATTAGCAAAAAGAGTTGGAGCTGCAGCTTATGTAACAGCATTGGGTAATTACCTGAATTAGGAATTGTACTTTTCAGTTCCATATGTAGCAGAGTGTTCCAGGCTGGTAAATCATGACAGTGGTTTCAGACCTCCAGGTTTATGTTGTATCAGGACAGCCAGGGTGTTTGCAGGAAGGATTTTCTGCTTATCTGTCTGTGCTGGCGTGGGAGCTTTGCTACAGGGTGGATTCTCAAGTATCACTTAACATCAATCCATTTCCTTAAGATGGTTGATAATGTGGTTTGTATTTCACAACTCATAAATAGGCCACATCTCTTAGCAAGGTTTTGAAAAAAGCCAGCCAAAGGCTCTGCACCCAAGTTGTTGTTACACCTGTGTTTCTCCCTCAGACTCCAGATTTGGGGGTTCTGTGGTGTTTGGGTATGGGAAGCAGAGTGTGCTCTCGTTCTGCTGCATTCCGTGGTGGGTCTGTGCCTGGCTTTGTCACTCCTGCCTGCTGGGAATTTCCATGCTGTGTGAGGGACCAACAGACTGGAGCCAGGTCTGAAGTAGAGCCCAGAAGGACCGAGGCACCACGGGAAATATTTTCAGAAGCAAACTGCTCTGACCGAGGAATTCTTGAATTCTCTGAATTTCTGACCGATTCCCAGAACCATGCAGAAGGATCTGCACTAAGTCTCTACTACTGATTTGACTAATGCTTAGTTTTACAGGTCCCTGTTTTGTGGAGGTGCTCAATGGTGGTTTCCCTTAGATGTTCAAAAATAACTGTGAGGTTGGACAGAAATTTGACTTTTCAGTTTTATATTCTTCAGTTCTTTCTCAGTTATGTTGAACTTTGGTCTTACGTGGGGCACAGAGTATTCTCTTCTCATTTTTCAAAAGGGAAGTATACATTTCAGGGTACAGAAGAGGTGCTGAGAACTGTAGCTGTCGTTCAGTAAGGCAGAGCAGAGAAAGGCCATCTCAACATACCCAGAAAAAAGTAGAAGAAAAAATTGTTGAAATGTAGAAGCTTTCATAGTCAAATGCAGTGCTGAAGTGTCTAAGTGAAAACATGGAGATGGGTAAGTTTTAATTCAGCTGTGGTGGGTTCAGTCCTCATTGCTTCTGTGTTCACTGCATGGAAGTTTTATTTTGTTTCATTTTATTTTATCTTTCTCGTTTAGAGAAAACAGAAATGCTGTAAGAGCACCCCAGGGTCGCAGCAGCTGCTTACTGTGGGCTGTGAAATCTCTGCTGGTATCTTACTGTCCTTCAGTGAGAGACAAGGAAAAAGATTTCTGACAGACAAAACCAAATGGGTTTTTTCCTTGGGATGAAAAGTAAAATGTTACAAGCACATTTAATTTTTCCTCTTCTAGGCGGCATTTAATAAAGCAGCACCCTGCAATGGTACAGATAATGTTTGTCTTATAAAACCCAACAGCCAGTTCCCTTTTTTAAACACAGATCTGCTGGCTGGGCTTTGTTGTGGGCCTGGGACTGACAAGTTTGCAGATGCTCCAGCTTGTTACCTAATCAGAGCCAGATGCTGCTCCCCGGTGACTTTCTCACTGCCACCAGGCGCTCACTGCAGCGAGGGGACGGCTGCGATTCAGCACGGGCCTGGCTGTACTGGGAAGTCTTGCTGTATTTTTTGTTATCTTGAGTCTCTGTTTGTTTTTAATTTAAGGGGGTTTGCACTGGCCAAGATAGAGGCGAGTGAATGGGAGAGGTAATGTGAGCGAGGCTGATGTCCACTGGACATCTGTTTAAATTCAGCAGACAGGCACACAGAGCAGCCTCTGTGCCTTTAGTTTGTTGTCGGGAAATGGCCTGCAGCAAAATGAGAGTATTTGATTTGAGAATTCATTAGATAATTCTGTACGTTATACTTCAAATAATACATAGGCCTGAGAGAATGTTTTGAGTAAAATTAAACATTTCAGTGTGGCTGTGGTGGATGCCAGGCGGTTCCAGCATGGGGGTATGGGGAGGTTCCAGCCTCCTCTGAGTTCAAGTATCAAGTTCAGTATTCTGTCTGCCTTCTTACAGAGGTAGCAAAGGAATTTTGATTCTAGGAAGTCAGGGCTGTTTCTCTGAGATCATTATTTGGTTCAGCACCTTTTGTAGCCCTTTTCTTTCTCCCACTGACCGGAATGCTCAGTGCTTCACGCCGCTATCAGCAGTGCCTGAGCGCTGCGGGTTTAATTGACTTGTTACCATCTGCTCTGGAAATGGGAATTTTGCAGCTCATGTGCATTGTGGTATGTGTTTCTTGGGTTAAATACAGTGTGACAAGGGGCTTCACTCCCCATGCCCAGTGATGCCAGGAGTGTCAGGCACTGCACAGCGACCGAGATGTTTGTTCTCGGATCTGCATTCACGTGTGGAAATATCCTTGTGCTAAACTGTGATGTGAAATGTTCAGGAGTTGCTCCTGTTCACAGAGGGATCTGCTTTCTTTCTTTCTCTCTAGAAGAAACCTGTTATGCAGTGGGTAATAAAACTAAAATAAAGATCAGAGCCAATGGAAATGCTGTAATGTTTCTCAGCAGAAGCATTAGAAGCTGCCCATAAACCATGAGGCATTCAGAAATTTGCACCCTATTATTGTGCCCTCCAGCCCCTCTGGAATCTCTTTTCTCCAACAGATTTGTTGTATTCCCAACACCTCTGCACTGTAGGTTGTGCTTCTGCGCCTTGAGCTCCTGACACCCCGCGGGGGGGATTTGTCCTGCGTCCTTCACACTGCCGCTGCTCCAGGGTGAGTTTGAGCGTCAGCTCCTGCCTTCCCCGAGCCAGGAGAGGGGCTGGAATATGCAATGGTTAATGAGCAGCTCGGGAGAAGCCTTGGTTGGATCTGTGCAGCTGAGAGTAGTGGTAGCTCTGATTTATCTTGCAGTGAGGTCATATTTAGGACGTTTAAGCGATGCTTTCCCACACTCTGCACCATCTCGTGTTTTGCTCTTTGGGGTTCTGTTGGTTTGTTTGAGGTTTTTTGGGTTTTGTGGTTTTTTTCCCCCCAACATTTTGTGCTACTGTCTTTCCTAGAAAGCCGTTTCATTTCCAGGATTTATTTCCCCTTTGACATCTTAAATAGCTGATGTTTTTCTGTACACATCTGGCTCCTGGGTTCAGAGAAGTCCCTAAGCTGGGATCCATCGTGAATCAGTGCATGCCTTTCCCCCACTAGGTTATTTCACAGCCGCTGCTCCTCGCAGAGAGGCTCCATTCTTAAACAAACCCCATCTCTGCAGAGAGCTGGCAGGAGGAGCAAGGAAGGTTTGAGAACTCATCCTCCCCAGACAAATACCCCTGAAGAGTTAAATTAAGTCACCTCCCGAATGCTACCCTTCCCTCCGGCACCCTGAGCCTCCGGGTTTTCTCGGGAGAACAATAAACCATCTTCTCTTCTTTTGGTGCCTGTCCAGTGTGGAAAGAGAAAGATGAGGTCAAAGTGGCAGGCTATACAGCTTGCTTTTGAGCCAAACAGATGGTGAAGGTTAAGTGACAGCTCTGTGACTGCCTCTTTTGAAGTAATTGGAGATAATTTGTATTTTGAATCAGAACTTGACCACTGTCAGAAGGGAAGAAGGTTAATATGTAAACGATTTTACATTAGCCCCTGTTTCTTGGGATTTTTGCTCCCTCCCACCCCTCACCCCCCCTTGGATTCTTGTTTCTATAATCCTTGCTCCAGGCTATTGGTAAGATTGTCTTTGAGCTTGGTGTGACTCGGCCTAGGCTGCAGTTGTTATGAAAGCCAACAACAGCTTATTAAGGCCAGGGATAATCTCTGCTACTGATGCATTGTTGCTTTCCTGCAGACCAGTGATGGCTTGGAAACAAGACTGGAAATGCAGTTCTGACTGGGGAGGTTGATAGAGAAATACCGAAAATATGTCTTGTTTCTGAAGCTGGACCCATTTTGCAGATTATTCTGTGTGGTTAAGAAGCTCCCCTGAACTTCTCCCATGATCAACAATGGAAATTTGATTTGGGCTTCCTCCTCTCCTATGGGATATATTTTTGGCTTGGAGCAGACTCCTGTTTATTTACTTTACAGAACATACTGTATGTGTTGTGTTTGCTGATGCTTTCCTGGTGGGAAGTGGAATATTTCTAGAGCCTGATTTCAGAGTGGTAGAGAGGAGCTGCCGAGTTGCTTCTCAGTGATTCTTGTTGCTACACCAGTTCCACGCTGGTCCTACAGGTTGTCTGCAAGTGCCTTATGCAAGGGCAATTGGTGATGTGCTGGGGTTTCTGTGCCCAGTCCTTTTTTTTTCATATGGGAACTAAAAGGACCTTATAGGAAAAGAACCTGTAAAGTCACCTTCATGCAGTGTGCCTGTGTAAGGAAAACAGGCAGCGGTTTCACACATATTTAAATCCTGCAGTTTGGCTTTCTGGATGAATTTGATGTAATGTAGCAGTTGTTAGGCAGAGACACCTGAGAATGCTGCTTGGGAGGTAACTTGACCCTTTCTGTGGACTATAATCATAGAATATTGGATATTCTGGGTTGGAGGGAATGCCCAAGGATCATCAACTCCTCACTGGGAAATTAGTTGCCAGATTATTTTGTCCTGGCCCAATTCTTGCACACAGAACTCAAGAGATGCTGCTGGAGAGGCCATCAATGCAGAAAGTCTGGGGTATTTCTGTGCATTTAAGTACTGGTTGCTCAGAAGCAGAGAAAGCAATATTGTATTTTATTCACATATATCAGCTTGATTATGATACACATTTTTTCACTAACTTGAAGAAGAAAAAGGAGATACTGGCTTGTTATTTCTGCCTTTTTCTTAACCAGGCAAAGTAAAGAAATGGTTGCAAAACCTTTAGAAGCATTCAAGTACCTCGGTGACTTTCATCAGATGTTCTCTGTACAAGAAAAAGAAAAAAAATCGTTCTATCTTTTTATTTTTACTTTGCTTTAATCTTATTTGATGATGTCTCAACAGGCTGGGACATGCTTTCTTGGATGGCAATTTCACTGCACCATATGTGTCTCTCACTAGATAGCAGAGTGAAATGAGTCTTGGCAGGAAGAGAACTAAACACATCGACAAAGAAAAGAAAAAAATTATTTACTTAACTCCCTGTTGCCTGCATACATTTTTTCCTGGGACTGCATCTGGTACAACAATGCAAAGTTGGCTTTTTATAAATGTGTGTCTGAGCCACAGTCCCACACTGATCCCTTTTTCTTGCCATCCATGCTGGTTGTTTGGGTTTTTCCTAGTAATCCTGATTTAAATGTTTCAGTAGCTAGCAGTGACCAAGTTAAGAAAAAAGAAAATCTGGTTTTACCTGTGAATTTATGTTGCTTGTGGTCTCAGGGGGAGAGCTGGTCCTTCCTTGGCTCCCAAAAGGATTCAGTCATTCTCAGGAAGAAATAAAAGAAGTTACCAATATTAAATTCCTGCCCCAGTTAGGCATCCTTCTGGCGAGCTCCAGGCCTGGTGTTTAAACTCTGTGCGGAACAGAAGCAGGATTGGGCCAGGCTCAGCCCCAGGGCTCCCAGCAACGGAGGGAGGTTGCGGATGTTTATAGTGGTTGAGAAAAAATTCCAGTTTGGGCTGATAAGTTTGGAAATTTTACACTGGATATATTTCAAAGTAAGGGCAGGGAATCTCTCTGGGTTGAAATAGTGGAAGTGAAATGTTTGAATGTTATGATCAATCAACCAAGCAAAATATTTTGTATTGGAACTCTCTGGTGGGATAAATGACATGGTGGTGCTGTGGCAACACTCGCAGTCTGTGCCCCGAGCCTGGGGCTGAGTCACAGCCACAATCCCCACGCTCCTAAAAACAACTCAGCCCTGTTCATTCCAGGGGAACCTGCCCAAGTCCATTTCTGACTGCATGTTCCGGGGGTTCCGCACTGTGTTGGGAGGTGTTTACACTGGCTCTTCTGAACCCTTGGTGAAATCTGTATTTGTACACCTGGATATTTGGGAGGAAAATCAGTACAGGTTCTGGAGTGACCTGGCTGGTTAGCACAGAAGTGTCTGGCAAAAATGAGAACAGAGGAACATGCAGGTGATTTGCAAAAGATAAAATGGAAAAGGAACAAGCAGGTTTTGCTGTGTTTAAGAAAATTTGCTATTAAAAACAACGGAGTGGTCACATAGGCTTTTAGACACCGCATGAAAAGATAGGAAAGGGGGGAAAAAAGAACCCTTTGAAGCATGAGCAGTGCGGAGACTCCCACAGAAGCCCAGTGGGATTCACACCAGGTGCAGCACACAGGTAACGTGTGTGGGACGAGTGCATGGAACAGAACTGGCTGGAGAGTGTTTGGCAGGGCTGAGCGGGGACGGGCTCAACACTCAGGTGGACATGAAGATTAAGGTCATGTGGATGCAACCTTTGAGGTTTTCTTATGTACTTAAAAACATTTTTCATTTGTACTCCGTCTAAATAAAGTAATTGGAAAATTTTTTTAAATCCCTCTTTTTTCACAGTATCTTTTCCCAAGGTTGTAGCTGTTTTATGGAATATAAACTGACTGTCACAGGGAGATCTCAGTGATTGTTGGAATGTAATTGCTGTGTAGGTTCGGGGGTCAAAGGTCCCTGCTGTCTGGTGAAGTTTGGAGCTTTCTGCTCCTCCCCCTGTGGCCAGAGCTCCGTCAGGGCAGGGCTTTGTGCATACACAGCGCTGGCTTCTGGCCTTCCAGCCCGTCCCTGGCCAGTGGCTGTGGGCTCTGGGCTCTGGGAGCGTGCAAACGCTGCAGTTGTGGTGCTGCTGGGCAGGAACAGGCTCTGCTGGCAGCCGGGGCTCGCTGGGCCAGGCAGGCAGTACAACACCCCTCGCTTCTCCAAAGGCCTCAGAGCCACCACCACGGTCCCTGCTCTGCCCTGGCATTCTCCTAGCTCCACAAAATCATGCCATGCCTGGCTGGCCACGGGTGCTGGGTTCAGGCTTCTTCCTGCTGTTTTTCCCACAGCTTGGGTGCTCCGTGCGCTGCCCGGCTCTGCAGGGGCAGCATCCACAGGGTTGGAGCAGGGCACAGAGAGGGCCCTGACTGAGGTGGCACCTTCCACAAAGCCACCTTTCGGGCACTGTGGCACCTCTCGGTGCCCACAGGCCACTGCCAGGCCAGAAAGACTTTGTGAAGGAGGCAGTGAGCTGTGGGATTGACGCAGAGTCGGGAATTTCCTCTGGCAATCCAGAGGGGAAGGTGCCTGGAAGTGTCAGTGAAGAGCTTCTGTGTCCCCCGTTTGGAAAGGGCTGTTCGTTCGGCTCCTTCTAAATGAAAATATTTATATAAAATATACATCGGTTGTATTCCTAAATATTCGATGTGGAAATTGATCCGTGCAGCGATCCCTGTTGAAATGGAAAGCTGCTTGAAATGGAAATGCAGCGGGGAAGATGTGAGGGAAGCGGAGCACAAAGAGCAGCCGCAGGTGAAGCTCCGGGCACCGGGGCCGGCTCCCCTCTGACGCCGGGATCTGCATCCGCAGGCCCAGCGAGCCCGCGGCCCTCCAGCCGGGATAAACAAGAGCCCTCCCCTTCACTGGGGGAAAAGGCTTCCTGCAAAAACTGGACTTTGTTTTCCCCCTACTCTGCTTTTTCTTTTCACCTTCTGATGAACTAAATTATTCCTTGTCTAGAGCTCACGTGCCCTCTTGCTCCGGGAGCGTGCACTATCGGAGAATTCCAGACTATTCGTAGTATTTGAAAGTAACAGGTCCTATAGGGAAAAATAAAAGTTGGCATTCTTCTTAATTTTCATTATGATTTTAATCACAATGAAAAATTATAAACTATATTAAAATACATAAATACAAAAAAAAATTCAACTCATTGAGCAAAAGCCATTACCTGGGGGGTTGGAAAAAGCCTGCTTGTTCTTGGATTCATCCAAATGAAGCATTAACTGAGTTAGTCAGAAACGTGTCACAAAATTGTTGAGGCTTTTTCAATGGCTTTTTATAAATATGTCTTGAAATCTGGGCATGTTCTGCAGCTTAGACAATGCATTATGCCAAAAAGGATGTTTCTTTTGTTAAAAGCTTTTAAGGTTGAACTGAAAATACAAATCAGATCAGAATAATCTGGATTATACTTACATATTCTTTGGCTGTTGTTTTTTTTGTTGACTATTAGGTTAAAAGAAAAACTCTGTGTTTAATGCTCTTTATTGATAAAGTAATTAATATTAAGAAGAGGGTTTTTACTTAAATTAATTTTAGACAAATTATTTAGCTATTGTAAAATTGCTGCGTATGTATGCTCATATATATATGTTATGGAATATAGTTATATTCCTATATTGTATGTAAACCCCTGAATTTTTAGGAGGAAGTTTCTTTCCAGTAGAGCTGTTTAATGACCTGTCAGTTCCCCAGTTGTGTGGACTGTTTAAAATTCTATATAATTTTCTGGTTTAATGCAGTATCATTTAATTCTCTAGAGAAAAAGAGATAAGGTGTTAAAATTGGGATAAAAGCTTCCAAATACTAGAAAATTTGCTGTCAAACCCAGGGCTCTTTTTACTGGCAGAAACTTAAGAAAGTAAATACTAATAAGCTCACATGCAACAACAACAAAATATAGATATAACTTCTTTAAATAATATAAATGCCATTATCAATACTTTATCAGAAAATAGCTAAGGTTGACTCTTCTGGTAATTCTTTTGGTTTTGGCTGATGAGTGCAGAATCAATACTTTGTAACTTGGTTTCTTTTCCCAAGAATTGTTCTCTGGATCAGGAAAAGTGGTGTATTTCGTTATTTTTCCCTTTTGATTATTTTCTAAGATCACGGTGTGAAATAACCTGCCCTGGCATGTGGCTGAGGTGTTTTTAGGGGTTCCCCAGCTGACTTGCACCAGTGATGGCTGGAAAGCTCTGATGTCCCCGTGTTCCTGCTGCAGGTGTGGGCAGTGCCTGCCCCGGCTGGGACAGCACGGGCGGCGCCCGGTGGGCTCTGGAGCGGGGACCGAGGACAGGGGGTGACCGTGGGGTGCAGGTGATCCACGGACAGACCCAGGGCAGGGCTGGAAGTGACCCACGGACAGACCCAGGGCAGGGCTGGAAGTGACCCACGGACAGACCCCAGGGCAGGGGTGGAGGTGACCCACGGACAGACCCCAGGGCAGGGGTGGAGGTGACCCACGGACAGACCCAGGGCAGGGGTGGAAGTGACCCACGGACAGACCCAGGGCAGGGGTGGAGGTGACCCACGGGCAGCGCAGGGAGCAGTCCCCTCGTGGCGGCTCAGACGCTCTCCAGCAGTGCCCAGCCTGTCCTGTCAGGTTTATTGTCCACTCCATCAAGGGGTCTAATGGTCAGCGGAGGGGCTGAGCGTGTCCCCGGGGCCCTGCCATTAAGCGAGCGGACTTGTTTAAGCTCACNCCCGGCCCGCCTGATGCGCAGCAAATGCTTGGGAAGCTCCAGCGCCGCCTCGGCATCCCGGCCCGGCTCTGCCTGCGGAGCGGCTGGGGCACAGCGGGCTCGGGAATTCTGCGGGAATTCGGGAACCGCAGCGGCCCCCGCAGCCGCAGGCCCCGCGCAGAGCTGGGGGCAGCGGCACGCTGTGAATTCATTGCTAAGTTTTATTCCAAACTGTAAATTCTAACCATGCAAGAAAATCTCATTCCATCAACAAGCCGGGAATACTTAAATCCTAGAATTAGATTGCTAACAAAAAGTGCAAAAAATGCGGCTGTGGAGGTTTGGGTAGTTTGTGCACAGGGTTTTTCATATTCACCATAAATATATCGTTTATTTCCTGGATAATTCTAAAGTGCTTTCTGTTGGAAAATAAAGAGATGTTTTCTGCAGATCAAATTGTTACCTGAAAATATGTTTTGGCTTTTTTTCTAATTGAACCACACATGCTGCACATGAATATTTTTTGGGAGATAATTGTGTATTAAAATGGATTTATATTGTTTAAGTTTTTAAATTTTAAAAAACCTCACAATTTCTTCGAATATTTTGAAGAAAAAAATCACGGAAACATTTTTTTAATATCTTAGTAAAGAAAATGCCTTTGACTGGACTTGTTTCTGACAGAGAGCAGGGGAGGCTCTAAATCTGCTTTTCCAAGGCAAGCTAAAGATGGAAATTGTGAGGGAAAATGAGCCAAATAATATTATTTTTGATAGGTGTTTGTAGTTTGTCAAAGCTTTTTGTCATTCAGATGACTAATTTGTATAAATAAGTCTGAAAACACTTTGTATTAACATAATTATTTACATAAACTATCGTTATTTTTCTGCTTTCATTAACAATTTTTTTGTTTAGTTTCTGATCTGCTGTAGTAAATACTTTGTGCATATTTATATGCTGCTGAGTGTTGTCTTGAAAATGTTTGATAGTATCAGTTTCCTAAAGATGATGTTTATAAAATGCACATAGTTGTGTGAATTATTTATACCAAACGAATGAGAAAGAGATCCTGCTTTCCCTAACACTAACAACAGATCCACTTTTCCTTTGGCAACACAAATATTTATTATATTGTTGTACTTAAAGAAGGCTTAAGCCTCTGAAGTGTCAAAAGTCAAGCTGAACAAATTTAAAAGCAATGAAATGAAACCCGAGTTGGGCACAAAGGATCTTTTCTGAATTTCCTGAAAGGCAGGAGCTGGAGAGGGCAGGATGGGAGCCTGGGGTGCGGTGGTGGCTGGGATCGCCCTCGAGCAGCGGCGCTGCCCAGGCGGGGGCTCGGGGGTCCCGGGGTTCCAGCCCTGGAACTGAACCTGTGACCGTCCTGCTGAACCCAGCGTGGAGCTCCCTGCTCTGGGCACAGGCCACAGCAGGAATGCGCAGTGCAGGGACAGATGTGCCCAAGCTGTGAGCCGGGGGGAGCATCCCAAATCACAGCAGCGCCAGTGGAGCAGAGAGCTTCACTCACATGTGGATTTTATGCTTAAAATTCTCTTTTCCATGTCCTCACGTTCTTCCATTTGTGTTGCTGGGCAGGATTTGCAGACAGGTGTGCTCCTGCTTTGGAAAGCAGCAGTAAGAATGATTTACCTGCCCGAGGATTGCAGTGGGACTCGGCCCTACCTGGGTGGATTTGGGAATAGCTGGACAGGGAATCACGGCGCTGGGGGCAGCGGAGGAAATTCAGGACAGGGTGCAGAACTCTCAGGCAGCAATTACAGGGCAGAGACAGCGGTTCCCTTTCCTAAGATGTGAAATCCCCTTTTGTGAACGTTTTTGAGACAACCAGTCATTTGTAAAATATAAAATTAAGTTCCCATTTTTTCAAGGTAAAACTATATTTCAAATTCAACAGCTGTGTTTTCTGAAGATCTACAAAGGGGAAACACGATTTGGGATTTCAATTACAGTTCCAAAAGTGACAGCAAATTTGAAAAATCTCAATTCAGCAAAGGTGCTTTTCCTTTGGGGAGTGCTTCAGGAATAAATCCCAGGGAAGGAGTGCATAGGAGACAGGAAGATAGGGAGATGGGAATTCTGTGTAAAACATGACCTAGAATCACAATCTGAGTGGGTCCTGTAGGATCTTCTTCAATAAGAAATACCACTCTCCTTTGAAAAACTAATTTTGTGAAGGGAAAAAAAATCTTTAATTCCAAATGCAGTGGCATGAAGGGGTTGGGCACGAGGCCGGGGTGCGAGGGAACCTGCTGGAAAGGCAGCGCAGGGAACATCGTGCTCAGCCGCAGAGGCAGAGCCTGGCTCGCAGTGCTGACGCTTCAAAGGGAGCAGAAGCCCTTTCCATGCGAGCTTTGGAGAGGTCGGGCGCGCACCTTCTGCGGCAGCGCTGCCACGGCCCGGCACGGACAGGGACACAATGGCATGACCGTGACTTGGAACAAATAAATAAAACATGCGGCTCGTAGCCTGCTGTCCCTCCCCCTCCCCTCCACGGGATTGCATTTGCCGTGGTCATTTCCCAGCGCCGGCCTGGCGGAAAGCGCCCGTGGCGCGCCGGGGCCTCTCCGGGTGCAGCCCTGCCGGCCGCCCCACGGCCGCTGCCCGCGCCACAAACGCCTCTCGCCGGGCTGTGGCCCCAAATAATCACCTGCGGCTCCCATCCATGAACACCCGCTCCCTCCAGCATGGGGCTTCCCACAGCCCCGCCGCAAAGCCCCGGCTGCGGGGAGCAGCAATACATTTTAATAAGTCTGGGGAGGAGAAAAATGAGTTTGCTCTGCGGTTCTGTTCTTTAGGAACAGAAAAAGGTGAGCATGTTGCAGGGCAGGGAGGGGAAATTTAATATTGCGAGAGATAATGGCAACTATGTTAATATCCGGAATTTTCAATGTACCATAAGTACATTTTGTTTTTCCTTTTAGCACGATTTATAATTAAAGATTTTAATCTGGCTTCACATTGAGTTAATAAGCCCTTTGATTGATTAGGATTCATAAAATTGCCATTTCCCGCTGCTGCTTTGTGTTTCTGGGATGTTCTTTTGAAAAGCTGGGGAAAGGTGAATGGGAAGCGGCCATTGTTTGGGCTGAGCTCCACCAACTCAGGGGGCTCGGGGCCGCTTTATGCGGAGTTTGTCCCCACCAATATCTTGTTGTTCTGCCAAATGAATGCAGATAGAATCTGCTGAGCTACATTTTAGCGATTTTTAGGGAAAACTTGTTATATATAATTTCAGCAGGTGTTGCACACAATTGCTGCATCGTTACTGACCTCTGCTTGATGGAGGAATTTGGGATTAGAAGCAGAACAAAAAAGGCGAAGTATTAGAAAACAAATATATCTGAATACAGCACAACCCTGATATCCGGGCTCTCGTGTGGCTTTCAAAATTCAGTTTACAGTTCTGTGCCCTCACAGCATCACCTCCTTTGTTATTAGGGGCTGGTGCTGCAGCAGTCCCCGGGTAAAGCACTTGTTAGACAAGGAAATGTAATAAAAGGAAGAGGCCGTTTTGCTGCTTTTTGATCACATTGTACTTGTTTAAAATTTTTTTAAAGTAAATTCTGATAAATTCTAACGTCTAAATGCAAAAAATGAGAGAGGCAGCTCATGATTTTTAAGCATCTGGGTGAGTGGAGGTGGGCTGCTTTCCCCAGTCGGAACGTGCGTGTGTGTGTGCGTGTGTGTGTGTGTGTGTGTATGTGTGTGTGTGTATGTGTGTGTGTGTGTTGAAGGGGGGGAAAAATCTTTTTTCTTTATTTTTAGTCAGGGTAAAAGTGACCCTCTTTAGCCCCAGAGGGGCCTCACTGTGTGGATTGAATCAGAGCAAATTCCCTTTGTGTTTCCTGCTCTGAGGGGACACGCTATTGTTGAGTGCGGGGCCTCTCGTACGCGGAGCAGCGCAGGACCGTGAGCAAATCCTTCCTGGATAATGCGCAAGTTGTTTCACAATCGATCCGGCCTCCCCTCCCCCAGCATTCACCCCAATTTACTTGGCACAACTATCATTTCCTGGCCCTTTTATTACCATTCAGATGTCCTACAAATGCAAACATTTGGGCCAGAAGAAAGGGGCTGGGTGAGGCGAGGGCAGGTTGGGGAGCCTAGGAACGCGATGCTGCCGAGCTGCTTGGCTTCGGAGCCAGGGAGCAGATGCCTGGGTAGGGCGAGCGGCGAGCTGGATGTGTCAACACTTCCAGGGGGCTTAATTGGCTTTATTTTTTTAATGTAAGTACCTGCTTCCTATTTCTATTTCACACAAAAATATTTTTAATCCTCCACCATTAATTTTCTAGCAGCCTTTGAGACAATTTTGCTTTTAGCTCTCATGTGCCAGAACAGGCTGACAGTGATGAAAAGATGAAAACCCGGCAATAACACAGGGTTTTGCTTACAAACTGACAAAACCAGCCCTGCCAATCCCCAGTAATTTCCTGCATCTCCATAACTGACCTCATGCATCCAGCCCCGCCGGCGCTGATTGGCGAGGTTAGAATGGGAACGATGAGCCAGCTTCATCCCAAAGAGAAACAAACAAACAAAACCCGCCACGAACGCACTTTGGCTCTGTAACGAGTGCGGTTCTGGCGCTCAGGAGCGGGGCTGGCACGCCGGCCGTGCCCGCAGGTGGGTCGCGGCAGCGCCGGTAGCGGGATGCTCCCGGCGCGGAGCGTTCCGCCGGCTGCGGCTCCGGAGTGAATGTCAGCGCCTGCCTGCCCGCGCCGGCCGATCGATGCTTCATTAGGCCGAATTGTCTTTTGCCCATGCAACCTTGAAAACAGTCCCTTAATTACCTGTGAGGAAGTCGGGGACCCTGCTCCCCCTCGCCGCTCCCCCTCCCTCGCTGGCGGCGCTGCCGGGGTCACTCGGGGCCCCTCGCCGCCCACGGCACGGGGGGTGGGGGAAGAAATATGGGAACCCGAGGTGAGAGGGCAGGGTTCAAGTCCAGACTACAGATCTATTGAAGAGGTTTCAGACAGCCAGGCCTCCACTTGACTTTCCATCAGCCTGCCCCGATTCCTCAGCTGCTGCCTGCGCGGGCGGGCGCTCCGCAGGGCTCCTGACCGCGCTCCGAAATGGCCTGGCCGTGCCGCAGGCTCCCCCGGACCCCTCGTCCCCAAAACTGCGGGGGTTTGGGGCAGAGCTGAATGAAGGAGGAGAGAGGGGGAGCAGGGAGTGTGTGTCCCCACCAGACCTGGATTTCAGGAGAGACGGATGCACGTCACCATGGGCCCTGCAAGCAAAGCCAAGAAAGTGCATAAATAATCTTATTTGTTATGCATTATTAAAAATTCAGAAAGATTTTAAATTCAAGTGATAATCTGATCATCCTGAGGGATAGGTTTATATTTAATAGCCAGGTATTTTACCTATTCATTTGTGATGGAAAATATTATAATGAAGTAATAAACCGTAGCACAGAAATGTTAATCATATATATGTGGTCTGCAAACCCCCTGAAATCACAGACCCCTTCTGCTGTCCTGAGCTGTCTTTATTGGTAACCTCATGATTTAAGATAATTTAGGTTTTGGGACTATGCCCATAGACCTCGAGGCACAGTTGTTAATAACAGAAAGCTTATTTGACTGCATTATTCTCCTCCTGCATCTTATCTGTTCTGCTGTGAAGTTTTTCTAATATCATGTGCTGTTTCTTTGTTTCCTATTTTAGAAGAACATGGAACAAAATCATGAAAGCTGTTGAGACTGTTGCAGATCTGATATAATGGGGTGGAGGAATTACTGGGAAATGAAGACTTGTAGAGGGGTTCAGCTTTAAAAATTCACAGAGTATTTTCATTTTAATGCAAGGTGGGGGTTTGGCTCCTCAATGATGCTGAGAAATGAGTTCCCTTCCAGCGCTCCATCTCTACCCCCACCTAAGAGCCACCTCCTTCCAGCCTGTGCATACACCCCTCCCCCAGATTTAGGGACTGCAACAGACAAGTGTCCAGCAGCTTTCCCGTGCTAGTCAAAAATGAGGGAGCTTATTGGAAGTGTCTCTCCCAGGTCTGACTCCCGGTCTGGGGCGTGAAATCGCCGTCACCCCCGGCTGCAGCAGGGCTGTGCCAAGCACCGCCAAACCCACACGGAGCTGCACTGGGACAGAGCATCCTGTGCTGCAGGGACAGCACAGAATACCAAACCTCACTGAACCCCATCGCTGGGAAGTGATCAGTGGAGCCGAGCTCTGTGTTCACAGCCGGGGCTTTACTCACTGAGCGAGCTGTGATGTCACCGCATTAAGCTAAAATAACCACTGAACATGAGAAACAAGAGCGATGGGGGGGAGGTTTGGTGGGGGAGAGAGAGGGAAATAGCAGGCATATTACCAGTCCTGCATGTGGATCACAGAGCCAGACTGTGAGCAATCCCGGCGCTCAAAGTGTCTCCTTAGCAGAAAAGGGAGAGGGAGAGAGAGGGAGCCAGCAGCCAGCCTTCAGTCCCCACCACAAGAGCTCTCGTGGTGCACTCGGCCAGGGTGTCAGAGGGCGTGAGTGCATTTTTCATTTCTTAGCCTTTGTGTGGTCTGCCAGAGGAATTGGATTCTGTCTGTATTTCCATGTATTTGCCTAGCCGTGCCGTGTATTTTTACTCTGGATGTGAGCAGGCATTAACACATAAACTCACACGCACGCAAATAGATGGAATGTAAATGGATACACAGGGAAGACATTAAAAATAGCCCGAGACTCAGCTTTCCACCCAAACTGCCCACCTGGCAGTGCCCAGTGTGGTTCCCATTTCCCAGATGTGCAGGATAATGGGATGTTACTGGGAGGGAAGGACTGGGAGCAGAAAGAGAGGAATCTTTCTTTCCTGGCCGCTCTAATTAATGTTGGCCTTTGTGTGGTGTAAGGCCAGGGAATGTTGCTCGTGGGGATGGTGCTGGTGCTGAAAAACCACAGCTCAAATGGCTGTCCCGAGCCTTGCAGAGAATGTGTCTGCAGAGCATCAGTGTCAGGCGCCTGGGAAATGAATCCATCCCAGTTCTGGTGTGTTGGGATACTGCAGGATCATGTGGGAGCGTGCGGAGTGGCTCTGTGTGTGTGAGCTGTGCTTGCAGACTGTGCTGGGACTGGTGGGAGCTGCACCACACCTCACACAGTGCACCACTGCCTGGGATGTGCAGCTCTTGGAAATCCTGCAGACTGCTCTGCCTCCACCATAACTCATCCTGCATCCAACCTGATGTCGGCGATGGAGGACAGAAATTGAGGAGAGAGTGGGATTTAACCTCAATTCTTTCCACTAGATTTCCAAAGCAGTGCAATCTATGGATGAAGAGTCTTATGAGGAAGGGCCAAAAATGCGGCAATTTAAGAGTAGGGAAGTATCAAACAGTGTTACCGGCTCCAAGTCATAACCCCATGCCATAAACAAGTTCTAGGGCTAACATTGCCTTTTCATGTTCTCTTTCTTTTGTTTTCTTGTTCCTAGGTAAAACTAAGTTACAGAAATACAAAAAAAAGAAAAAAAGGAATTCAAATCAGATTCCTAGTGGTCACTCCACTTGGGGAGGTGGAAAAGGCCATTGTGAAAGTCTGGAGAGTGTTTTTGTGCCTTCCAGAACCATGGGCACCCCTTGAGATGGGAAAGGCTGCCAGGCCCAGGGTAACGCTGTTGTTCAGGTGTACAAATGGTCTTGGTTGCCATGTGTGTGTCCATGTGTACCTGTATGTGTGTGTGTTATGTGGGTACCTGTGTGTGTGTGTACCTGTGTGTGTGTGTGTACCTGTGTGTGTGTGTGTGTCCCTGTGTGTGTGTGGGGCCGTGC
>VWYI01025299.1:545939-562894 GCA_013399455.1 Anthoscopus minutus | reverse complement strand
TGTGTGTACCTGTGTGTGTGTACCTGTGTGTGTGTGTGTGTACCTGTGTGTGTGTACCTGTGTGTGTGTGTACCTCTGTGTGTGTGTGTGTGTACCTGTGTGTGTGTGTACCTGTGTGTGTGTGGTACAAGTGTGTCCCTGGGTGTGTCCCTTCCCAAGGCAGTGATCCTGCTCTTGCCACCCTTTCCCTACCTGCAGGGTTGGGGACACCGTGGCTGCTCGGGACTGCCCTGAGCTCAGGAGCATTAAAGAGTGAGAGGGAGGGAGAGAGCCTTTGCCTCAGGTGATGAGCAGCAGTGCAGGGCCCAGGGGTCATAGGGAATGTTCACTTCTTATTTCTGCAGTAACACAGGTTAATTGATAGTTATTATTCATTCCTCACAGATATTCTCTGTAATTACTTGTTTGCTGGGTTTCACCTGCACTGATACTGGCCGGTGTTCCTTGTGGAGGTGCCCAAGAGCGAGCACCTCTGGCCCCACACCCAGCAGTGGTCCTGGAGCTGCTGACCCACCTGTGTCTCTGCTGCTGACACCAGTGGGGGCAGCTGGGCTAAAGTGTAAATTGGGGGGGATTTCTTGTTAATAATTTTTTCAGGAGGAGGAAGAAAATCAATCTGAATGATGCTGCTAGAAAATAAGGTGAAACTTTGGTTTGGATTGAAAAAGAAATTATTTTTTGAGTCTAATTAACAACCTAGCCACAGGTGTTTGCTTTTTGTTTCAATTACCTTTCTCAGGTGTTGCCTTTTTTCCAAGTGCCCAACAGACATTCACAGGGAAATGTTTTGGAATCCTTGATGGTGGATTATAAGATGCAGATGATGATCAAAGTTAGTGGTTGGGGCAGAGTTTTGCTTTTCTTTCCTGTTTTCTCTTGTGTCTGTGTAGTGAGAACACAGGCAAGCCCTGGTTGTCATTAGGCCAGTGACACCCTAAAAAACTGCTGGTTTTAGAGCATTTAACTTCTGCTTTATGATTTCTTTTTGTCACAGTGTACTGAACATAGAAAACACGGAATCTGAAAAGATCAGCTGTGGTGAGTTAATGCGCTGATTGATGGTGATTAGCAGAGAGCAGGATCACCCAGGGGGTGGGGGACTGCTCTGGCTGCTCCCCACGCTGGGCAGGGCTGCCAGAGTGGGGACATGTGACAGGAATGGAGCCATGGAGTTCTTCTGCCTCAGGTATGCTGTGGGGACTGCTGGGGTGGGATTTTATCTGAGGAGCCTGGAGGACATGGTGGGGTGTCAGACTCTAGGAGCTGCCTGCAGGCCCGGTGCTGCTGTCAGGGGTGAGTGATTTTTGTTACCAAGATCTTGGTCGGGGCTGAGGAGAAGGTCTTGTCTGGAGACCACTGTAAGGTAAAATACCAGAAGAAGTCCTGGTTTCCGGTGCCTGAGCAGCTGAGTAGCAATGATGCTTGACTGTAATTTTGCAGAGCTGTTGAGGTGGCTTCCTTTAGGTCAGTTGAAGCTGTGAGTGCTGACAGTCTTGGAAAACTGGCTCCATCTTGCTCAGGCAGATCCTACATACCCTGTCTTTGTTGAAAGGTGGTTTTCTGTTGACTCAAACCTCAGACAGAGCTGTTGGCAGCACCCCCAACACTGTGAAAATGAAGAGGGTTTTCCTCTTTCTGTTGGAACAGCTACACCAAGCCCAGTTCAGTGTGCTGCGCGCTCAAGTGAGCAGGCTGATTTCCAGGTTTTTGGGGAATAAGTCTGAGATTGAGGTGGTGTCCAAAGACATTTTCTCTGAAATAATAAGTCTGGATAGTCTGGAGCTGTATCTTTGCTGAGAGCCATCTCTCCTGGTTCCATAGCATCCCATGGTTTGGGGTGGCACAGCAGGCTCGCTGTCCCAGAGCCCTGCAGAGCGGGGTGGAGAGAGTGCACTGCTGCTGTGGAAAGCCTGGCCTGCCCAGGGCTTCTGGAGCCCAGTTATTGCTGGTGAGGAGCCAGTGTAGGTTCTGGTGCTGCTCTGGATCTCTCTGAGTGCCTAGCACAAACCTGCAAGCCTTGGGACTATTTTAGATTTGATCTGGAGATGCAAAGCTAATTGAGAACAGCAGTCTCTTGTACTCCCATGCTATGTCAGTAACTTATGGCAAGAAGGAAGAAAAGCATAAACCAAAGACTCAGAAAGTTGAGGTGAGAGCCCAAGTCATTTACACCAGGAAAGAAGCATCATTTGTGTATCCTGCTTGTGAATTGCTGGGATGTGGTGGCAGGTTGAAGGAGCAAGGTGGTGGCTGAGAGTTTGGGGAGGTGCACAGCCATGGAGGTGTGGGTCTGGCCCCTCTGTGCCAGGCACCATTTATTTTTCAGCACTTCTGTCTAATTAATATAAGGCCTGCTCAGGCACAGCCGCCCTCGTTGGACATGTCACTCGTTAATCACACGACCCTCCTAGCCTTGGGTAATGACCTTGAAAGAATATATCAGCCCATGATGGCGGGAGTGAGGAATTAAATTGTTTCTCTGAGTGCTTATGGTCATTGCTGACAATTTATATGACACAGCTGCCCTAAGCTGGCCGTGCCGGCCATTGTGCCGCAATCATTTTCCCTCCGGGAAGCGTTGGCTGGGCAGGCCTGGGGAGCTCCTTTGTGTGAGGAGGAGGAGAAGGGCTCTGCAACCTGGAATCCTGCCTGAGGCTCTGAGCCCAGAAATCCTGGCAAGTCTTTGCTGAAGCCTCTCTCTCTGGGTGTGTGGCGTTGCCGTAACGCTGGGAATGGCGTTAGCGCGGTTGTTCCAACCTGAGGAGGGTTCCAGGGCCGAGCTCCCTTTCAGCAGGGCATTCGTAAGGTTTGGAATGTGAGAAATGGGCAGGACAGCTTGAATAGGCTTGAGATTTGAAGGAGATTTGTTAAGATTTGGGTACAAACATATTGGATAACTGTGCACTTTTGTGTGCAAAATTAGGCAGACCCTTTAATTGCCATAAGAACCCACATAATACTGTGTGCGTCTCCATGGAAATTAGGAAGTAAATTTTAAGATGCATTAATGTAAGCGTTTATGGGTTAATATCTGTATTATTATATTTTTGTCTTTTCCTAAGTGTTAAATGTACTTGGGAAGGTATTTATTATTTGCAGATAATGAGTAAATGGCTTTCTTAGTTGTTATATATTGGTATCTGCTTTTAGGCTGATGAAATAATTTGTTACAGTTATTCAATCATATTATTTATAGAAAACATGTAGCTGAGGATATAAACATCAGATTGTTCTGCAGTTGCCATATGGGCTGCTTTTATCTAAATATAAACAGTTGATAATTATCACTAGAACTATTGGCTAAAATCACAAAATAGACCAAGAACAAATAACAATCTCATTCTTCATTAACATTTTAAAAATGAAATAGATGTCCTTGTTTATGCCTTCAGTAAATTTGGCTCTGCTTTTACAGAACTGTAAATGAACCAGAACATTTGTTTTGTATAATCTATACAGTATTTTATATGAATATTTGTATTGGTGAGCTCAGGCTGCTGGATTTTGAGAAGGCTGGTATATATCCAGCTCCATAGAACTGTTGTAAAGTACATGTATTAAAGTATTCATAGAATCATGAAATGGTTTGGGTGGGTAGGGACCTCACAGCCATCTCATCCCAGCCCCTGCCATGGGCAGGGACACCTTCCACTGTCCCAGGTTGCTCCAAGCTCCATCCAACCTTGAGCACTTCTGGGGATGGGCCAGTCACAGCTTCTCTTGACAAATATTGATTGCTTTCATCTCAGATTCCTTTAAAATGCTAGGCCTTCTCATTGGTCTAGTGGCTTATTTTTCCTTTATTTTTCAAATTTTTCCTGTTTCTCATCTCTACCACCTCTGTGTTTGGGTAGAACACAACAAAGGATGTGTTGTCACTTCAGTGTTCTGCTGGCTTGAATACCTCAGGGAAAATTATGCAAGTCAGCAGCAGGCACATGAAACTTTCCTGTAAAATACAGACAAAAAACAGACAACAAGGCAGAAATTAAGATGGTGACTGGGAGGAAATACTGTCTTTGTATGGATGTCCTTTTTTAGTATGTGGTTAGAGCAGAGAATGAGGCATCTATGTTCCCTTTTTAGTTACACCAGTGATTTACTGTATGAAAAAGGATAGGTTGATCTGTGTTGTTGTTTCCATTTCTGTGTTTAAGATTAGAGTTCAAAAATGATAGTAGTTCAGTATCAAAATTACTATTCACCTGCCTTTGGTTTGGTTGCACCCTGCCCTTTCCAAAAACCGATGAGGTTCCTTGTGAAGGGACCTGCTCCCATCCTGGGTAAAGTGTGGAGGGCCTTGGCCACAGGTGCAGCCTGGCTAGGGGGCACAGCTGGACACAAGCTCCCGAGAGCTGGGCCAGGTTGCTGGGTGTCCCCGAGAGCTGGGCCAGGTTGCTGGGTGTCCCCTTGGCACCTCTGTGCCGGTGTGCAGGGGTTGTGTCTGTCCCACCTGCAGGACAGCAGCCACCTGCAGGTCACCTGCACACAAAGAACCCCTCCCAGGGGCAAATCCCACTGCAGTGGGGGCTCCTCCAAGCACCATTTGGTTTGAAGGTGAACACCAAGTTGGTGGGAACTGCTTTAATTCCCATGGGAGATATGTGGTCTGGACGTGACTCCAGGGCTCGGCACAGCAGAACCGGCTCGTGGCCGGGACTCATGCTGGTCCCTTTCTTTCCATTGGGAAGAGAACCCTAAATGCCTCCTCAGCTCAGGCACCCAGCAAGATGTCGCCATTCCTTATTCAAATTCCCTCTCTAATCGGCTGAAGGGCGAGCGAGCGCTGCAGCCCCGTCCTCGCACTGCGCTCGCCACGCTGACGTCAGCCTTCTTGTGCGGCAAGGATATTTTAAATTTGTTTATCTCTGTGATATCAGGTGGTTTGGTTGCTGGCAACCCACATTAGCATGGCAGAGCAGCAAATATGTACATATATATTTATATTTAGCATTTTTTCTGGTATGTTCAGCTGAAAAGGCTTGGCTTGATTAATATTTTCCGCTGTCCGGTAACCATGGCAATGGGGTCAGCAGATATAATACTTAATTTAATCTTCCAACTGCCTCAGTGTGCATCACCAGTGTCCCGAATAATAGAAAGCCTTTTGCTTCTCTCTGCCTTCCTCCCTCCTTCCCTCCCCTCCCTCCCTCTTTCTCCCTCTCATTCTCTTGCTTCATATATTATTATCTTCGCCAGTGGCTCCCTCATATGACCCAGAAGGAATAAATGGAGGTTTTGCATTCCACATTATGTAGCTTATAAAATAAAAAAATAAAATGAAAGATGTGAAGCCCCTGTCCCCAGGCAGGCAGATTCCCCCAGCAGCTCGCAGTGGGTCCCCCCTCCCCGGCAGGCTCGGCAGCCAATCCCCACGGCGTGCCGGGGCCGTGGGCAGCCGTGGAGCGCTCGGCGCGGCTCCGGCGCGGCCGCCAGACGCTCTCCAGCCACATGCGCCCGAGCCGACCGACTGGCTTTGCTCTCCAGGTGGGTCCAGTCCATTGCTTTGTCTTTGCTCGGCCCAGGTCCTCCTTAGGTATTTAATTTTGCTCTTTCGGCTTGATTTTTTTAAGTTGTTTTGGTTTGGTTGTTGGGTTTTTTTTTAAACCATTGCAGGCTTTTTCCACAGCGAACGCTGTCACTTTTGGGCTGGTTTTGTGGAAGGAGATGACCTGTATACAACCTCCCAGACAGATTTAGTTGTACTATTTTAAAAAAGGGGGGAGAAAAAGAGCGTTTACCTGCTCCAATACTGTTTTGAATTGCCCAGTGACCAGAGGGGACTGACCTGGTGCAGGTCAGGCTGCTGCTCGCCCCTTCCCAGCTGTCCCATGTCACATCTCTAGTGAAAAGAGAGGAATGTTACCAGTAGGGATTGGAGTCATTATTCTAGAGACAGAAAAGACATCAGGAGGGAGAGACACTTGAAATTCCCATAACCAAATTTCTTCCTCTTATTTTTTTAATCAGTTTACATTTTAACCCATCCTTGAATTTAATCAAAGAATACTTGTTATTTTTTGTTTGTTTGTTTTTCCTCTTTTCTAATGTGGTATTTGGGAAACAGAATGACTGTGACCTCAGAATGGATAAATGATGGACATTTTCCTTTCCCTCTTGGTGGGAATGAGCTTGTAGGTTTTTTTGTTGCCTCCAACACCATTTCTATGGGCACAAGGACCAAGTGAACCTGCCAGGGTCTTGGCAGGGTTTTCACTCTGCTCTCACTCTCTGATGATGGCCAAGGTCCATTAGATTTTGTGACTTGGTTCTTGCCCAAGTGTTGAGTGATGGCTGGAAGGGCTGAAATTGGGAAGGAACTGAAGTTTGTCCCATCAGCTGAGATCTGAGCTACTGATCTGGCAAACTCTTTGGTCCCAGGCAGCGACTGCTATGGAGACAAACTTTCCTGCCTTTTTCCCTCCAAAGGGTGTCCATCTCTTCTCAGTGAGTGCGGGGTTGTGACCAAGCTGTGAGCAGGTGAGAACCCAGCAGTGGCAAAACCCAACAGTTTCAGTCAGAAATGGCCCAGATTCATCCAGTTGCCTATAGCTGAGTGTTTACAGTGAACGTGGTGGTCATGCTGGGTTTGAACCTCATGATCCTAAAGGTCCTTTCCCACCTTAACAATCTGGGATTCTATACATTAAAAAAACCCCAAGCAAACCAAATATTGGTCCTCTCTCATGTTTCTGAAGTGCTCAACTGTTTTGATGGGTAACATTTCCTTTACCTTTTGTGTGCAGCCTGTTTTACGGTTCTTCTTCAGGACAATCTTCGGTCATTTAATCTCCTGAAATAAATCCTGCACATGTGTTTGAGTGGAGAGGAGGCCTGAATTAGGAAAACTGCTCTGTCCTTCCCAAGAGGGAATGAGGAGGCAGGACAGTGTGGGCTGTTGGAGTCCAGCATGGGTGAGGATCCCACAGGTTCAAGAATTCCTGGTGATGGACTCTGGCCTTGACTGAATAAATACACAGTAGCCTTTGTAGCAACTACATCTCTATTTTCTTTGTTCCAGAATATTCCATATATCCCACTTTTTCTTCCATCTTTTTCCTTTCTGTGTCATTAGCAGAAGTACTGATGCCTGCATAGGCTTCAGAAAGATAATTACTGAGATGAGCTTAAATTTGATTTCACCTTATTTTGACTATTATAGTTTAATGAGTTTTCTTCTTTTAGTATGTATTTAAAGCATTTTATAAAGTCCCTTTCTGTCCCATAAATCTACTACATAACCTGCCATAATGCAACTCAGATAAAAAAATTAGAAATGGAAATTTTTTCATTTAAACAGTATTTAAAACAAATTAATTTTTTTTTAACCCTAAAACATCCCAAATCTTAAACTTATTTCTCAGGGAATAAGGATCTTCATATTTATTTCTCAGGAATGGAGAGAAAATACCAGTTCTGTTAGAAGTACAGAGTTTTCTCTCTTTTCTGGTGAAAAATCCTTGGTTGTTGTATCTCACTGGGTAGAGCTGGCCCTGAGCCCCAAACAGGCTCGTGTTAAGTGCATTTCACCACATGTCCTTGTTGCTAATCATGTGGATATTATGATCACACACACTATAAATATGTAAATATAAGAGCTCTCCCTCTCATGCAAATTTATGCCATAGCATTAAAATATTACACGCACTAATCTCTGAAAATGTAGGAGAAAAATGTGGGAAATAAACAAGAATCCTTTCAGATTTACAGGATTTCTGTCAATCGTCTGCTGTTTGATCTAAAAAGAACAAAAGTGAGTATAAAACTGAAGTGAACCCCAAAAGCAATAACAAAGTACTGCTTGCTCCATGGCCCAGACCTGCAACAGTCAGATGAGTTTAAAATGTGTCTGCCATAAACAAATACTGCAGCACCTGCTCCTGGACAAGCATCTTTGCTTCTCTCCCCTTGCTCTTCTTTGAGCCTTCCAAAGCGGCTGGTCCTGCTCAGCCTGACTTGCTCTCCTGCTGAGACTGATGGGAACTTCCAAAGAAAGAGGGTCAGGAATTGTTCCTTTCTAAGGAAAATTATTTATGTAAAGAAACAGTATTTCTGGCCTTCCCTTTCCTCCCAAAATAACTGGCTCCTTTGCCTGCAGTCGCTGGGCTTTAGAAAGTGAAGCTGTAGTTTGCAACCCCCCCGAATGACACTGCTCAAGCCCTCTGCCTGTGTGGAAGAACTGAGGGTGCAAAGATTTGGTAGATTTGGAAGTGTTTTCTTTGCTGTAGTTTGGCAAATCAGGGTTATTTTTTTCTGGTGATTTTATTGTTTGTTGGAAATTAAGTCTTAGATGGTGTGACTGAGGGTCTGAACTAGTATTTTCAATACTGGAGCAGCTTGGAGCGCAGGAGCTTGTTGCAAGTGCAGAGTAAGAATTTGTGGGCTCCGAAGGGATGGAATGGCAGGGCTGCTCCATAGGGTTTGTGCTCTGCTCTTTTTCTTTGTAAAGTTTTGGAAAACAGGTTGGAAGCAATCGGGAGATCATTAATTCCATATTTTTGTTTGAGACGTGATGTATCAGAGCCATCTCTTGCTATACAGAAGGCACTTTACTGTAATGAATAGCAATGATTTTTGCCAAGTTGAGGTTTGCTGACAGTTCCCAGATTTTACACTTCAGGCACTGTATTTAAATGACTTACAAGGTGTAAATTGCTGCGTAGCTGCTGTGGAAGTCACGGCCTTTTTACTCCAGTCGAAGCAGAAGCAGCAGTGTGCAGGAGGAGATGTGGTATGGCAGGAGCTGGGTCGTGTTTTCCCCACGCTCCGGGAGGAAGTTCTGCCCAGACGCCGCACACCTGTGGGCGTGTGCAGGTCAGGGACGCCCCGAGGCCACGCAGAGGTCAGCTGCTGTTGCTGTGCATTTCACACAGATAATCCCTGCTCTGAAGGGCTTGTGTTCTGTTTGGGACCAAAGAGAAAAATATTAAAGAAAAAAAGCTGTTATTGGAAAATCCTAATTCAATATTGTTTATTGTTCAGTCGTTCTCTGTTGTTTGGAGTTTGAACAGTAGTCACCCTGTGCTTTTTCATGAATTATAATTTTCTTGTGCAATAACATCTTTTATTCTTCTCTAAGTTTCTGTTGCACTTTGCTTTAGCGTGGAGCAGTTGGTTGGTTAGTTTGTTTCCTTGACCTTCTGCTGTTTCTAATTTGTGCCCTGTAACCATCCTCTGGAGCCCCGGGAGTAAGGAAATGCCTGAGGGGGGGATCAGAAGCGGTGCTGAAAAGAGAGAAGGAATATTCGGGATGAACAGAGCGGAGCAGGGTCTGTCTGGCGCCAGCCCGCGGGGCCCGGGGCGGAGCTGCCCGGGTACCTGGGCACAGGTGTGTGCCCCAGCCCTCGGCCTTCGAGCGGCAGCGCCTGCGCTCCAGCCGCAGCTCCAGCGAGCCGGCAGCCCTCGGAGCAGCCCCTCCATCCTGCAGACATTTGCTTTACGTAAAGCAGCTCGCAGCTCTGCGAGTATTGATGTAGACATTACCACAAATCGCCACTTAGGGACCGGGAAGAATTGACTAACTGGTTTCAGATCCAATACACATAACCTGATCAGACGCAAACTTTAAGTACACTTGCAGTCGTGCCAACTGCACCAGCGGGGAAGTGACTCTTCTGCCGGCTCTTTAAAGAGGCCCTGAGGGGAAACCATGAAAAAATAAATATATGGACTTAAGGCCTATGCTGCAACAGTTGCACGGTGAAGAGTTAGTCCTGGCATGAAAAATTAAAACACAATTCTCTTTGCGAGACTTGTTTTGTGCATTTTTTTTTTATAAAATTCACCAATTTGGGTTTTACAGATGCCACAGTCAGTGTAGATTTCTGAGGTCATTCTGAAGCTTCTTTATATTAAAAGGCCTGGATGCTCTCCTCTTCCTTCTAAAAAGGACTGTTCATGCTGCCAGTTAGGCAAAACATTGACTTAGGGTAGAAATACAAAAGAAAGTGAGACCATTTCCTAATTTTCATTGTAAGTGTGATGTTTTCCAAAACTCTTGAGATTTGCAGGACAGAAGAGAGGATGCAGCTGGACCTGGCTGATGGGGGCTGATCTCATGGCTGTGTCTTGTGTGGGGAGCTCAATAGGACCTCGGGCACGAGGGCTTGTGGGAACAGTGAGCTCTGCTCTGGGAGTGCTAGAGACAACAGCATTTCATGTTTTTGGTGTTGACTCGTGGTGTCACAGCTGAGAGCTCCACTCAAAAAGTTGGCAGTTGTGAATTTTTTAGTAGATCATAACAATCAAACAGGATTCTGCATGCTGAGATTGAGAACTATGGAATGATCAAAGAAGGTGGGAAGAGTGAAAGACAAATTTAAATTAGTGGGAAATGGAGTCTCTTGTGCAGCTAAGCTGGGTGGTTCGGGGAACAAATCTGTGTTTAGCTGCGTGAAGCTGAGACAGGGAGGGAAGGTGGCTGGTGCTCTGCAGCCTGTGCAAAGGAGAGAACCAGCTCCAGGCTTCTCATCCCAGTCCTGGCTCCTGGAGCCCAGCCCCGCTGAGCAGGGGCAGCCTTGTCCGGCTGGGACGGGGCCTGGCGGGGGCTCGGGCAATTCCCAGCTGGGGCTGCTGCCCATATTTAGTATTCTCAGAACTCAGTATTGCCATGGAAAGCCCAGGAGGGTCCAGCAGGGCACTGAGGACTGTTTTCTTATTACTAAACAGAGAGATATTAACAACACAATGTCGGAATNGGAAAAAAAAAAAAAAAAAAAAAGGCAAGCAAAGCCGGCCGCCTGCTCTTTTCTTCTCAGCATTATTATTTGTGACAAAGCCTTTGGTCCATTTTTCTTCATAATTTGCAGGACTCCTAATGGGAACAGCACCTCCCAATTACCATGGTTGCCAAAGGCTAATTTGGTTACCCTCAGGATCCACAATAGAGAAACTGTGTCGGCCCTTTGTAGATATTTGCATACTATACATACCGGGAATGTAAAACAGCTGCCCGGGCCCTATTCCACTATCATGGCAATTATGGGTCATTAGCTTTTTCTTTTTTCTCCCCTTTCTCCCTCTTCTTTCCTTGTTCTCATCTTCTAAACTCTGCCAGGCAGCAGAAGCAGCTGATGGGTTTGGAGGGAGCAGCAGCAGGACCAGGAGCTGCCCGGTCCCATTCGGGGCCTGGGGCTGACAAACGCTGCGCCTTTCTCGCCGCCTGCGCTTTCTCCTCGCGTCTGTTCCCCGCCTGCTCCCCGGCACATCTGCTCCAGTCCGTGTGCCCGGCCGTGCGCCCGTCCCATCCTATCCCGGCCGTGTGCCCGTCCCATCCTATCCCGGCCGTGTGCCCGTCCCATCCTATCCCGGCCGTGTGCCCGTCCCATCCTATCCCGGCCGTGTGCCCGTCCCATCCTATCCCGGCCGTGTGCCCCGGGCAGCTCCAGAAGCGCGCCCGAACCCGAAACGTCCTGGTCACATATCCCTGTCAACACCCCGCTCCTTGGGGACACCTCCCCACGCTGCCAAAACTTTTCCTGGGCTCCCAGGGGCCCAGAAATTAAGGAAGGGGACAAAAGAGAGCTTCTCTTAATTTGGTTGGGATTCAATTTGTTAATGGCCAGAGCCTTTTAATAGTTTATCTCCCTTTTGTTCTGGGCAACGTTTATAGTCTCGGTGCAGTTTACAAGGAAGTGATGGTTTTGCATATACATTAATTTTTTTATGAACTGCTAATTTTATTGACAATAAGGATAGATTGAAAGACCCAAAGCTTTTGTGTTGTTTTGTTAAAGCAAATAAGTAAAGCACAAATGTAAATTACATCTCCAGGTTCACATTAGAGGTTTGCAAATAATACTGAGCTAATGGTTATTGCTAAGGAAAATAGCACTGGGATCAATATTCTATACAGTAGAACGCAATACCTCTCTCTCTTTTAATCACCTCATTGCAGAAATGGCATTGAAATTTGAAATCTCATTTTCTCCATTTGTACAAATTGAACATAAATCATTGTGAGTGAGGGGAGGTTTCGGGCAACTTCACTCTTTGTGGGATTGCATTGCTAATTAGTGCTGGAGGGAAAGGGAGACAGAGACAGGGCTCCACCGGACTCTGACCTGCCCATGGATGGTTCTGTAAATAAAAAACCAGGGAATAAACGGTGGGCTCCATCTTCTCTGCACTGGGGTCTTCAGGGCAAAGGCAACACTTGTGGTAGTTTCTTACCACCATTAAAAATAGATAAATAATGAAGAACAAAATGCTGACATGGCTTTTGTTGGTGTGGAGTGTACCTGGTGCTGTACAAAGCACAAACTGGGTGTGCAGCTGCTTCCCCAGGAGCCTGGGGTGAGTCTGGCACTGCTGCAGCGCTGTGAGTGCCCAGATGTGTTTGCTTGGGGGTTCTGTGCTGCTCACACTGCTGGCAGGGTTAAGGGTAGGCCTTAAAGTGTCGTTCCTGCTGGTTGGGGTCTCTAATTTGCTTAAGTAGCGTTTATGAGAGAAATACCCACAGAAGAACCTTTGTTGACTTTGAAGCCCTTTTCCTGTGTGATACACGAGCTGTTCTGTAGAATGCTGGCAGCACGTGCTATGTGTGTGCCCCCCAGCAGCTTTCCCAGAACTATTCAGGACATCACAAACACTGAGAAAAGAGTGATAAGCTATTGGGTAAACGATTCAGACCAAGAGAAGGGGGAGATTTTGAATAAACAGGGTTTTATTTGTCTGTGTGGAAACAAATCCTATGAGTAGGATACTACTGTGAGTGTTACGAAAGGAGGAGTTGAAGTGACTGGGAAAAGTTCACACAGAGTAGGAGGGTTCCAAGCATCACCCCATGGATAAAGGCTGTTTTTAAATTATTCACTATTAGTCCCAGAGATTTATCACTACACCTGTATTTTTCCATCATTTTTGCACTTTCTAAACCACTACAATAGGAGATAAATAGGGAACTTTATGGGAGAAACTGTTATTAAGGCTCATTATATAAATTTGTTCTTGCCATTTTCAATAGCTGAAAGTGAAGAAAATAAATAAAATACCCTTGAAAGTGAAGAACAAACACTGAGCTGGCAGAGCTGCTAGCAGAGAAGAAATAACTCAAATAATTTTAGAACATTGGGTGCAGAAAGCTCAGACTCAAACCAAGGGGTGGTTTGGGTCTAGGCTATTTAAGAGGATGAAAAAGAGATCAAAATTATTAGAAATGTGAATTTCAAATCTATTTAATGCTATTTTAAATGCATATTTAGTTTTAAGGAAAGATACATGACAGAAGTTGGCTCATCCACGGCTTGGTCTGTGCTGTCAAGTTCCAGTGCACTGAGAAAACATAAAAGCATGTATGTTTAAACAAAAAGTAGAGTTTAAATAAAAATCTTCTGGTAAAACACTCTTGAGAGTGGGAAGGAAAAGAAATTTGGGGTAAAATACCCTCCTGATAAATGTCTTCCTTCAGAAGTGAGGGACTTTGGGTTTAGGCAGCTGTCAATACTGGAGCAATGGGGAAATGAGCTCTTTAACTAGTAAACTATGCAGAGACATTTATTTATTTATTGTGTGATTGACTGAAGGATTTGCAGTTTTGCACATAGGACAGCTTGTTTTGAAAACACAGAAATACTTTGAACGTTGTGTAATTTGCTGACAAGTGGGCAGCCACAGGATCTCACAGAACCCCCAAGGATCAGTCCCAGGCAGAGGACTGGGTAAGCTGAGCTCAAGAGGCTGGCAGAGCTGGTGTGCTCAGGACTGCTGTGGAAAACATCACATGGAAGAGATTTGCTGCAAACTGCTCTTCCCCAGTCTGAAGTCTTTGGGATTGCTGGCAGGAAGGTCCGGATCAGGGCACCTGGACGAGGCATGGAGCTCTCGGCCACACGAGGCGGGGGATCGTGCTCTGTGAGCCACTATTTTTCTTCTGAATTTATCATCTCATGCTCTACAATATAAATGTTTATAAATTAAATACATTCATAACTAAGTGCTGCATAAACAATTGATAAATAACTACAGGCTGCGTGCACGGATACACTGATGCTTGTGTGTCTGGTATGGATGAGGCACCAAAAGCTCCTGATGCTGCAGAGTGCTTGGAACAGTGGCTGTGAATTATCTGCTCCTCATATTGATGGAATATTTCTGGAGCATAAAGATAATAATTAAAGTGTCACTTTTTTTCAGTCGCATTCCATATGAAGATCTGCTCAATATTTTATAAGTTGTATTTAACTTCACTGGTGCCAGTAGAGTGAATTCATTTTGGGAGCAGACTAGATGAGAAGCTGCTATATTTTTAAAGAAGCTCCCAGTGCAGGCAGGCTCCAGGAATCCCTGCTGGCATGTGCCTGGAATGCTGCACGCCTTCGGTGTTGGCAAATGTTATAAAGAGCATGGATTCCATGTAGAATAAAGGTCTGTCCTTCCTCCTGCCCAGCTGCAGGAGCTGGCCAAAGCACACGGCCCCAGAGCAGGACTTCACAGAGAGGTGTTTCAGAGCCAGGCATCCTGAGTAAAGGGAGCTTCTCCCTTGAACAGCTGGAGCAAATGACGCTCTGGGTAGACAGAACAGTTCCTCAGAGTTTGTGCCTTCAGGCCAAAAAAGAGGGCGTGTGAGGAGGACAAGCGGGCTGAAGGGAGGTGAAGGCCCTTGCCTGAGGGCTGCCTTGTGGGAAACCTCCTCCTGCAGGGTTATGTCTGTGGTGGTAACCGGGCACAGGATGCAAACATGTCCTTGGGCTCTGCCAGTTCCCTGACCCAGAGCAGAGGGCAGCAGGCAGAAGTGCTGTGGTGACACAAAAGCGGCGAGCTGTCCCCCAGCAGAGGAGCAGGCGTCAGGAGCGCGTGGCCAGCTGAGCTCCAGAGCACTTGGGGTGCATAATCCACCCACAAAGAGCCAGCCCAGGGTCCAGAGCATCTCCCCTGCCACAAAAGAACCTCATGGGTGTGATGGAAGAGGTATTTACAAACCTACAGAGCCTAGAAGGAGAGAATTATTGTATGAGTAATAATAAGCACTTAAATAGCACTTGACAATTTGATTGATACAAACATTAACAGATTAACTCCTGCAGGACCTGGTGATGGATCTGTGTTTCCCTGTATTGCAGTTGGAGAAACTGAGGTATGGAGGCAGATTAATTTCCTTGCTGACCCACAGTGTGTTGCTGGCAAAGGCAGAATTAGAATCAGAGACTTCTTAATGACCAATTAGCAAGATTATGAAACAAAAGAGCGATAGCTCCAACAGCAACCTCCAGGATCAGCACGAGAGGACACTGCACAGCCTCAGCATCCTATACCCAAGTAGTAATTTCAGTTGAGAGTTCATAATTGTATCTAGAAATAAGGACTATTTTTATCATGTGTCTTGCCTTGCATTTATCCAGTTCTCTATTTCATGTCTGCAGATTCTGGCTTTGCAGATATTTATCTATATTTAGATGCATGCAAATACAGCTTTAGCAATAGAGCCATAAAATACAGCCATCCATAAACTAACTGGGATATATGGCTCTCCCTACTTATTGGCACTGCACTTTTGGGTATGTACATTAAATATGCGTCTGTTTTACTACCCAGAGAACACAAAATGAGTGAAATCCAGCTATTTGCCTATTACTCTTTGACTGAAAAATTGTGTATGTTTATAGTGGAGATGGATACACAGTTCCTGCTGGGCTGTGATGGAGTGGAGGTGTTATTGATGACTTTGGGATGACGGCAGTGCTTACAGGGAGGGTGCCCTGTGTGACTTACGGGGCTCAGCCCAGACTAGCGCCAGTAAATCGTTTGTGTCACGCCACGGCTCGGTGTATTTTGGGTGTGCTGCATATTTTACAGGCAAACTATTTCAGAAAGATGTTAGAGACTTTAATAAATGATTTGTACCATTTTTCATAGACTTTTCCATGTGAAGGCAGACTGGCAGTTACCAGGTCTCCAAGTTGTACAAGTAAGATTTTAGAAACCTTTACTTACACAAAGTGTGATCTTTGTATATATAGTAATGGGAAGATTTTAAGATCATACATATCTCAAACTTCTTAGGTGTAAAGTGCATCATTTGATAAGATACCAACATCCTTATTCTGTTCTTAGTGAACTTCAGTAATACCTGGTGGCCAATATCCTGTCACCAGTGCCTGGATGCTGTTCTATGCCTCACCTCAAAACTGGGCTTTGTGGACAAAATTTTAGCAGCAATTGGGGATGTTTGAAGTGAAAGGGATGGAGGAGGGTGAGGGTGCAAAGAGTGCTGTGTCACACATGAGCTCTTGCACCTGCACCCCTCTGATGGCAGCACAGGGCCCTCAGGACTTGATCAGGGGCAGGGAAGACATCCTGATACATGTTAGCTAGTGTTAGGTGATGAGAGAAAATCCTGAATTTCGGAGGCACTGATCTTGCTTTTGGACTGCTTATAGCAACACTGGTGGCTTCGTGCCTCTGGGTCCTTCTCTGTTCCCCACAACCAGCCTGGCATGGCATGGGCAGGGAGGTGTGTTTCCAAATGGGAGCTGATTTAGCTGTAATTTAGAAATGGAGGAACTCCCAGCAGAAACANTTTTTATATAGATATATATCTAAGGAATTCTAATACAGGCCTAGAAGACTTTCCCAGTGCTTGGGAAGGACTGGAGGAGGCCAAGGCACCAGGAGAGATTGCCTCAAGCCCTCTGCTGCCCCATGCCCCTGGCAGCCCATGGTGGTCCCTGGGCTCCAGCCTGGCCCCATGGCCCAGGCACAGTGCTCCCAAAAGAAACTCCAGAGCACCGGGAGAGGGAGAGAGAGGCACTCTGGCCCCTCGGTGTGCCCGTGCCTGGCTCAGCTGGGACATCAGCAGCCCAGCATTTGGAGCATAATAATAATTCTGCAGATCAAAGCAGCTCTTCTTCAGACAATTACAGTAAAATTGAAGCTCTCCTCCAAGAAGAACGTGTGCCCTTGTTGTGGTTTCCCTTTTTTTGCCCTCCTTTTCTTTCTTTCCCCCCCGCTTTCCTTTT
>VWYI01025299.1:507648-545898 GCA_013399455.1 Anthoscopus minutus | reverse complement strand
TTTTTTTTTTTTTTTTTTTTTTTTATCCTTTATGAGCAAATTGCTTTTTCAGGGCTATAGAAAGAACCGATTGGAAGCTGAAATCCTCCCTCTCTGCCCAGGGGTGGGATTCCCAGGGTTACACATGTAACATCTGAAGGGTGATTTTTTTTAAAATTGATATCCGAGAATAAAAGAGAGAATAGTAGGAGAAGCTGATCAGGAATGAATAAAGTCTCCTTTTAAGCTGAAATAACCTTCCCCCCCCTCCCCAATTTTCCCTCCAGAAAAGCCGGACTGTAATTGCTTGCAATCACTCGGCACAAATTGTCTGTGCGTATTTGCTTTTTAATTTTGTATAATCTGGTCCATTTCGCTCTCTCTGCCTTTGAGCTTAACCTCTCTCTTTCTCTCCCTCCTTTTCTCCCTTGCATGCCTTCCCTTTCTCTCTTGCTTTAATTCTTCGATGCTGCTAAAAAAAATTATTACTAATTCACAATGATCTTTGATGGCTTTTACTAAGGAAAAGGCACTCAGGAAAAAAAAGAAACTGAGTGGACATGTGCTGCAACTGGTGAGATTTCTGTGTTATCTTTGAAGTGTTTGTTAATTTGTCTATTTATTTCATTTCTGTTTCCTTAAGACTCAGCAAGCTGCTTTAATGCCTCATGGGATGCTCTCTGAGCTGGACTGGGGAGCAGGGGTGCTGCCAGCCACTGTTAAAATCTCCTGCAGCTGAACTTGGGGCTTCACAAATAATGTTTCTGAGACGAAAATAATGACTTCGGAAGTGCTTAGAATTTCAGGCTCTTGTTCAGATTTTGCACTAAAATCTTCTTCAAGCAGATGCTTGTGAGCTGCTTTCTCAAGGTTTGGCCCAATGTTTGAGTAGAAGCCTAGCTGATGTTCTGAAAAAAAATTTGTGTGCTAGCAGATGATAACAGAGATCCTGGGAATGAGAAAGTGCAGAGATACCATCTGTCAGAATAGCTTCTCACCATTAATGCTTTAAACATTTAAAGATGAGTCCATGCAGCTTGGTGATCTATTGGCACCAGGCAGGGGATCGAAGGGCTGACGACTTTGACCTCATTGCAGTTTTTTTGCTTTGTTTTTTAAGCAACCCCTGGCTTTGGCAGCTCCCTCTCCAGCGCTGGGGCAGCTGGGCTGTCCTGCTGTGTCACTGCAGGGCCCAGCACCCAGAGCTCTGCCCTCGGGAACCCTCAACCATCAGCTCCTCTTCCCACCCCAGCTTTGGCTTCCCAGAGCAGGCACAGTGTCCTGGCTCAGGGTGCATGCTCCTGCTGCCTGGCAGCAGCTGAGAAGTCACCAAGTTTCCTGAGATTTCCATGGATGATTTGCTGCAATATCATATTATATATTTTATTTGGGAAGTCTTGGTGAGGTATTCGGCTGCTGCATTTTGGGGCTTTTCCCTGCCCTGTTGTTCTGGGCTTGTTTGGTTTGTTTTTTTTTTTCTCATTCTGACAGTGAAAAATGTTTTAAAATCAAAAAGCAATGGAAATGAATGTAGTAATATTCATTTTCTTGTAACTTGGGATTTTTCCTTGACATTTCAAGAAGCAGTGCTTTCACCCCTCTCGGATTTTGGTGGTAGGTTGTTTGTTACAAATGCTCCGAATTTTTTACTTCAAAGGAAGCATTAGGGCTTTATTTTCTTTTTAAAGAACTTCTAATGAGTAGTTTTAATAATGAGCAGAGATATTTATATGAACAGTCCCCAGGTCTCCCAGAACAATTTTGGAAAAAGCCCCACATGCTTTCTCCCCTATGTCACAGGAGGGTGAGGGCTCCAGACCTGTCTGAAATCCTGTTGCTGTTCCACTGGGTCCCACTTTCTGCAGATGAGAATTTAACTTCCTGTTTAGAGTCATTTGGGGTGGGATGCTGCTCAGGATCTGGTTTCTATTGAAATTTCTCCCACAGGTAAATACTTTATTTTTTTTACTCATAATACCTTGAAAGCAAAAAGAGAGCAAGCCCATAGGTTCACAGAGAAACCTGAAAGGGTCTGGATTACATTCTTCAAGCTCTGGAGGGATCAAAGGGCTGGCAGGCACTGACCGTCAATCTAAACAAGAAAAGAAAATTAAAAGAAAAGAAAAATAAGGAAAGACAGCTTTACCCTCAAAACAAATAGTTGCTGATTCCCAGCAAACAAACCTGTAGGAAAAACCCAAGCAGTTTCAGAAGGAAAATTCCATGTATATTTCTCTCGATGCATTTTAGGTTTGTTTGTAACAGATTTATAATCCTGTATTATTCAGCTTTTCATTTGAAATTCCAATGAGCTGTTTGAATGGTCTGGTGCAGGCTAGGAAGTAAAGAGCATAAAATAGTCCCATTGACTTATGATTTTCTGCTGACTTTTTCATTGTCATCCCATATCTTCATTCTCTGTCATCAGAGCATTCCGGGAATGTCCTCTGTTGCCTGTCTGATAGCGCTTTGGAATATAGGAAATGGGATGAATTGCAGATGACTCAATAATTTATTCAGATGTGGTCTGTCATCTCTGGGCAGGCTTCAAGCACACGTGGAGAGTGGGTGGGAGATTTTATACAAGTTTTCTTCTGACTCCCTTCCCAAGCCATTTTTCCTTTGGCTCATGGTATCTTCCTTAGGCTCAGAGCCTTGTCCTGGAGGTTTCAAATGCCACCAGAATGGGCTGAATAGGTGGCAATGGCTGATCAAAGCAGCACCCTGTCTGTTGTATCTCAGCAGTGAATGCCAGAACTCCTGATGAAACACAGGAAGCAGCTTCTGTCAGTTGAATTATTTTTACAAATTGACCTTATCCTTTCAAATAAGATCTTGGTGGGAAGAGCAGGACTGTGCTGGACCACAGGGTTTGAGAGTGGAGAGCCCTCCTGTTTTAGCTGGTTGAGCATGAAGGTGGTGTGTTCAGTTTGAGTTGACACCCAACCCCCATGTGAGATTTCTGATAACTGAGAGTGTTTGGACCTTTTTGTTCCCCTGAGCTGTCTTTTCACAAAAGATATTTCAGGGTCTTTCAGCCAGTTAGGAAAGTTCATTATATTTTTAATACAATGTGGGGAAAAAATTAAAATAATGATTTGATATACAGGCATTGATGAAAGATGTATTTTTAAAGTAGTAAATTAAAATCTCATTAATATTTCAGTGAGAATATTTTGTGCTTATCTGTTTCATCTCTATTTTTGACCTATGGCTTGGAGTTCACAGCATGAAGGAGATGGTGAAATCTGTTCACCATAAAATGTTAATTATAAGTAAATTACAGCACAAACGTTCAATCAGCCACATTAATTCTACATAAAGTGAATTATTGTAGCAGAAAATTTTAAAATGTGACTGAATTTTATAATCTGCATCCTCCATTTTCTACCTTTGCTCTTAGTGCTGTGCTGTTCCTCCCCAGCATGGCTGAACTCTGTGTGCTGATGGGAAATGCTTTCTCTTTAGATGATGTTAAAAATGGAAGAGCACAATTTGATTCAGTTGTTTGCAGCTACTAAGTGTCTCTTACATACAGAAGATTTTCTTTGCCCGGTGAGGAAGTGCAATAGCAGCTGCAGGAAAGGCAGGAGCTGTGGCTGCTGGGGCCCGAGCACTCTGACCTGGAGCTGGAGTTACAGCAGCCCCACCAGTGTTTGCAGGACCCGCGTTTGGGTTTAATCCTGCATTTGTTTTGACAGCCAAAAGGCACGTGAATCCCCATGTAGTTTTGAAAATGTAGTTGGAGGCCTTGCTGGCTTCCTGACCCTGAGGGGAAAGGCTTCCTTTGAATCCCAGACTGGTCTGTGGTGTCACTACCTTTGTAAATCCTAATGTTGCTGTGGCATTATAAAAGAATTCCTGGCAAGATGCAGAAATTCCCTTGCGGGGAAGGGAGCAGAAGGAATTGCCGATTTGCCGGGGAGGAGTGCGAGCGGCGGCAGGAGCTGTGCTCGGCTGGCTGCGGGATGCCCCTCAGGGGAAAGCCCGCGCAGGCAGGGCCGGCGCGCTGGTCCCTCAGGGCCGAGAGCAGGGGAATCGCACAGCCACGGAGTGGTGAGTCACAGAGCTGTGCTTTGGAGTGTCCTGTCAATGCTTGAGTTCCTGCAGATGCCATGTGGTGTCCCTGAGCTGTTGTGCCTCCACACCCGAATCATTTCCTGCCAGTGTGAGCTGTGGGCTCCAGAAATCGGCTGTGAGTCACTGAGAGCTGTGAAGTGTTGTGGAGGTATTGGAGACAATCTCTCACCTTTTACCGGGAAATGAAGGTCTCTTTTGTGGGAATTGCAACGGGAAAACGAAACAAAACTCAGACACCTAAACAAAGGGATTTGTGAGAAGATAATGATTATGAGATGGTTTGTTTGCATGTGTGTACAAAATATGTTAAACAGTTGCTGTGGTGCGTGTGTGTTGGAGCGGAGGCACTGAGAACTGCTCTTGGGCCCTGCCAGGCACAGGCTGTGCCCATCCAGGGCTGCTGGGAGGTTCTGCATCCTCTGTCTTTACCCCAAAGCTGTGCTGGCACAACATCCTGGCTGCTCTGACTGAGTCCCACAGCCCTGTTCCCCCAGGCTGGCTGAATGAGAATCCCGGCTCCCCATCCAGCCCCGGTGTGATCCCACAGCTCTTTGGGACAGGCCGGGGTGAGCGTGGGCTCTGCCAGCTCGCTGTGCTGGGTGAACACCCTCTCAGGCCAGCCCACTGGGCACAGGCTCTTCGCAAAGGAGCAGCATTCCAGCTGGAATGGGTTCATTGGAGGGGATGGAGCTCCAGGACACAAAGTGTAGCTGAAGACAGGCTGGGAGAAATGAATTATCACAGGGACCTGAGGGGTCACCAGTGCTTTGGAACTGGACCAAGCGGACTTTTTGAAGTACATTAGATGTTCTCAATGTTCAGACACTGAGAGGCACTGCATTATGAGGAGACCAAGCTCAAATTAAAAGGCTTCTCCTGGCTGCATTTCTTTTTCACGGTTTCCATCAGGCCACAGCATAGTGAAATGATTTTAATTTCATTATTTTCATTTGAAATCAAGGGTTTTGTTAGGTTTCAATCAGCTGCCTTCATCAGCTAATAGTAAACACTTATTTGTCTCTTCTTCTCTACTCTCCCATTTTGCACAGTGAGTTGCTGCTGGGGTAAATTGTGCCCTGTGTGTGAAGATGGATCTCAGGACAGCCCAAAGGTACCTGGTGTGATCTTATGGCCGGGCTCATCAGGGTGTTGAAAGAATGAGATGTGATTGGTTAAGCCCCTCAAAATGCACAAGCACAGAGGGGAAGTGTGAGGCAGGCTGGAAGCTCCAAGCCCTTGTTTTCCAGTAAGCAGCATGATTGGCAGCAGGAATAAACACGAGCGGGAAGCTTGTGTATCAATCTAATTGTATAATTGCAGGTTGCTTTCTGCCTGGTTTGATGTGCAGATTGTAGTAATGTGGAGTGTCTCTTTGGTAATTTGCTATTAAATCCAACACTAGGAAGTAGTTCAGTGGCTTCCTGGATGGATACCTGGTATTTGTGATCTTTATCTGCTGGAGCAGTGCTCATGCCTGCCTTTTCCTTTTTCTCTTATTTTTGATTATATAGTGGTCAAAGTTTTTTCAGCAAGTTGCCAAGGTGAGTTAGACATAAAGGTCAAAATGTGATAACTCATTACCCAGTGTTGTAAAAGTCACTGCCGAGAGCTAGAGCAATGTTTAATTATTCCCTCTGAACTTGTACAAAGTATTATTTTATATATGTTGTAATCAGTACACTGGGAGCGCTGCTTGCCCAGGCCTTGGCACTAGCTCTGCTCAGAGCTCCCAGTCAGTCACTGGGCAGGAGGGGAAGGGTGGTGTTCAGCAAAACCCATGCAGGAAAAAATGTCAGAGAGTATCTTTGATGGTGGATGTAGAACATAGCCACAAAGGGAGCAAGCTCCTTCTTATTGGGAGAACAGGAGAAGGCTCCAGCCCTGCAGGGTCCCATGTCCATCTGGCCCATTTCCCTACCTTGGTTATGATTAATCAGCTGCTTTTCCAGTGCAAATATCCCTTTCCTATTCCTCAGATATTAATTGATTTCTGGCTGACAATGCTGTGATTCCACACCCGAAGTTCATAGCATTATCTCAGAGCGCTGAAGTCTGTTGCAGAGTGACAAAAATATATTTGTCGGAGTTCTTGAAGGATCTTCCCAGCTGTTCTGCTTCTTATCTGGCACTGGGTCTTTGTATGCTGGTGCTTACATCCTTTTCTGGCTTTGTCGTAGTTGGAAAACTGCTCAGTAATAATAAGGAAAAAAAAAAAGTAGAGCCAAAGCCATCATGGCTTGCAGAAACATGGTTTTTAATAAATTCTGCTAAAAACATCGATTGAAAGGTAATTTCAAGTAGATATTGCCAGGTCAGGAGGTTTTCCACACGAAGTGCCTTGTTGTGCATTATTTATGCCCTCGTGTGTGCCCCAGTGTTGATGATAGGATTGGTTTTGGTATATTGCAGATTCATAGTGGACCAACAGGTAACCAGAAATGCTGATTAAAAATTTACAATATTGCCCTGAATAAAGAGAGTTGGCATCTATTGACCTTTGGTCTTGCTGGAGTTGGCAGAGACTTTGTGGGGCACTGGTGAGACATCCTGCTCCTGGCACAACATCTGGGAATTGGTGGGTAAATAAATAACAGACACCTGTAGGAGTTAAGGTTTTCTTCCTCTCCGAGAAGTGTTTTGCCATGACCTTGGTGCAGCTCCATCCTGCCTGGCTCAGACACTGGTTGCATCCCCAAAACTTAACCTCTGAACTCTCCGGGGTTATGCTCAAGCCAAAGATCACCGAGCTTTCAGAGATCAAGAGGATGTCAGTGAGGAGGGACGGCGCGATGAGCCTCAGACACTCATTAGTCGTCGCTGAATGCCAGAAAATAACGAATTTCAGCTTAGTCAACAGCAGTGAAAGACACTTATTGTGTTCAGACTGCCTTGGGATGGCTTCTGCTTGTTGGGGCTGGCAAATGGCATTATCCAAAGGGAAAAGCCCTCTGTATGTTCCCATGAGAGTGGCTGTATCCCCACTCGTGCAAATACAAAGTGTTCTTGGCAAGCAGAGTTTAATTAAGAGCTCCCTGAGAGCAGCCAGGCTGGGTGTTAGTAGCCCAGAGGGGCCCTGGCACCTGTGTTAGGGAACATGCTGGGGACAAGGCTGGATTTCTGGCAAGTGTCATCGCTGCTGCCTCACTTTGTGCGTCCTCATGCATGTTTTTAGTACGGCTGCACTTTGTCTACCTGGAATATGCAAATAGTATTCAAATTAGGGCTCAGCTTTGTGACTGTCAGCATATACCCCACAGCTTCCCTCTAGCAAGTGACTAATGGAAACATGTGTTCTTTCTATTTTTGTAAAGCAGGGGAAGGGGGGGGAAGGAGGGCCAGAGCTGGCAGGACTGAACCTCTGCTGCTTCTCCCCAGAGGGAGCAGAGCCCACACGGAGGGTGGGGATGTTGGGATGGGGCCTGGGGCTGATCTCCATTACCCGGGGCAGGGCTGGGACAGGGCTAGGAGAGGCCCCAGCCCACTCCCTACACTTCCTGAGTCGCTGCAGCTCCCATCACTCGGATGAACAGCATAGTCCAAACTCTGTCCTTGGCATAGGCCATTTTCTTCCTTTACCCCATCCCTTTTATTCACAATTATACCCATCCCTGTGTTTGTTAGTGTTTCTATGGCAACAGCTCTAACTGCTTACACAGAATTGTAATGTCAGGAAACTCTTTAATGTTTCTGTGGATGACTTAATGTGATTTAGGAGAAATCCACCTCATCCAGTGCTGGGCACTGGCTCTGGGCCCCAGGGGCTTCCAACCACTTAAGGTCTCTGAACCTGCCTCCTGTGTGGAGCAGGACTTTTGCCTTCTATTGATTCTGAAAGTTGGTCAGCAACAAAAATTAAAATAATAGCACACACTCGGCACACATTTTTTGTTCCCAGAGGACTGGAAACCAAAGGCAAAGGCTGAGATACCGCTGAAGCTTCTGGTGGCTCCATGCTTTTCCAGTCACATATAACAAGTACTTGAGGTAGGGACATCTCATGTCTTGCAGAAACTGGCTCATTGTGAAGTAGGAGCCGTGGTGGGTCACAGTGTGCTCTCCAGATCTGCTGGAGTCAGCATGACAGGACAGCAGCAGGACACCCCGGGCCGTCCTGTGCAGCTCTGTGGGAGAACCACACCACAAGGTAATAAAGTATCTGAATGTAACTGCAATAAGGATCCAATACTGAGAGACTCAGAATTTACAGATACTGGTGGCTCCATAAAACTGCCCTCCCGAGCTGCTCAGGATCTGCGTTCTGATGGAGAGGCACATTGTCACTCTTCCAACATATGTTGTAAATATGCTCATTTTGGCTGTTCTGCTTTCGGATAGGAGATGTTTCCAAAGCAGGAGGCTGTCCCTGCCTCTCCCTGAGGTACATATCTCCAAGTCCCCGGGCATGTTTCCTTTCTCTTTGCCTCCCCTCCTGCCCCATGCAGCCTCACCATCCCCACAGAAGGTCAGAGCTGCTTGGCCCCATTTGCCAGCTCAAAGTGTGACTGAGGTGTTGCCTTCTGTTTTTAGTAAGATTGTCAGCACTGCTTTCTGCTCTGGATGAGGAGAAGAGGCTGATTTAAGCAGCCAGGATAGGAAAGTCACTCTTCTTAATTAGCACTAATGCAGTGAAGGTTGTTTTCTGGCCCTGGCAGGGGAAATGGTAATTAATATGGCAGGGAGACAGCAGAGAGGCAGGCAGGAGAGTTCAAGGCCGGCGTGTGAGCCTCCGACCCCGGGGCAGTGCTGGCAGAGGTCGTGGGACACGAAGCCTGTCCCTGTGGGATGGATGGAGCACTGGCCATGTCCCCTGGACCCCTCTGCACCACCAGACTTGGGGATCTGTCACCTGCTGTAGCCTGACCAGCCTTTCCCACTCACAGTTGAACTGGTTTTGTGTTCTAATGAGCAACTTCCTTTGCACCTCTCAGCGCAGCCTTGGGGTTGAGTCTTGCTACTGTGAGCAAAGCCAAGACCAGAGGAGAGCAGGGCTCCCGGGTTCCCACCAGGAAGATCAGTGCAGGGCACCGTGCAGAAGCAACAGGTGGACCAAGGGCAAGCAAAACAAAGCATGTGTATGGTCACGGTGACCTCTGCCGTGGATTCCTGGGTGGTTGTAGGTTTTCAGACACTCCGTTCAGCTGTAGCCTGATGGTCAGGCAGAGTTAAGGGTATCTGAGGTAAGGGAGAGGTGAACAAGGACCCATTATTGTGGGTGGAGTTGGGGATACAAGATGATACACAAAGCAGGCTCTCTTGTAGTTGCATTTGAGTCCCTTGTGAGTCACTGTTGATGAGGAACTTGCTCAGGATCGTGGTGCTGAGCTCGAAGGTGCTGTGCTAATTCTCTGTCTTGGTAAATGAACATGTTTTCTTCAGAATATGTGTTCCTCAACAGCTTCTTTTTGGCATGTTATGCACCCACAAGCTTCTAGCATCTTTGTTTGGCACTAGGATGTGGATACCTGATGTTATGCCCAGGAGCAATGGAGCAGGTTTCCTTAATTTGATGTTCCCAGTTTGTTGGGAAGTAGAAGCTGGATGCTGCCTGGTGAAAGGGTCTGGAGTTAGTCATGCTGTTTGTAAAGCATTGAGACTTGTCATTTTAGGTGGGAGAGATGTCAGCCAAACCCCTAACATGAGATTTGCATGAGTCCCTGGAAGCTTGATAAACCAGATAAACACATGTGCTAAGGATTCACTCCTTAAATGTTCTAATAAAAATTGTTTAGCTGAGAACTTATCTTCATTTAATGGCCTTGGAATCACCTTTTAAAAAGCGAGGCAATATCCAAGTAGTGAAGAAAGCAGTTAGTGGGATGTCCAAGGTGTTCATGTACCTGGAGCTGCATTCCTGTAGGGCAGCTTGGGAAACTCCTGCAGGGAAGCATGATCCTGTCTGTGTCTAATGACTGGAGGAGACTCTCTAACAAAAAAAAAACAGTGCTCAGGGCTGAAGCTGGTTTTTCCACCTCAGAAATGTCACCAAGGAGGCAACGCTGCTCATGTTCCTCAGCTGAGGCACAGAAGACTTGGGCTCAGAGCTGCTCTCTCTGCTTCTCCTCTTCCCTGTGGTGCTAAACCAGACTGAATAAAGCAAATAATTGCATTTGGGATAAGAGTAACCTGTGTAATGTTCTCCATGGCTTGGGAGCACCATTCTGTCTGAAGGGAGCAGCAAACATTTCTTTCTGATAGGAGAAAACAAGCCCCAGCTCATATGTGACCCCTCCTGTTCACAGGCATTTGGTGGTTGCTTTTTGGGGGGAATTTTCTATTTTTCTTAATTGTAGATTTAGGGGTTTCTCCTTCTGTATTCCAGGGGATTTGTTGGCATCTTTTCTGTGCCTGTTCTGGGAGCCAAAGTCTTTCTTCCTGAAAGAGAAAATGAAGGCAAATGTTCCTGTGGGGAGCTGGGGCTGGCAGGAGGCATCTGCCCCCCTGCCTGGGCAGCCCCTGCCTGCAGCCCTGCAGGCCCTGGTGTCCTGTCTGCACGCTCCATCAAGGACTGCAGGGACACCAGGACACTCATGTCACCTCCGACTGAAGCTGAAGTGAGGTCAGAAAGGTGAAAAGGCAGTATTTTATCCAATAAGAAACCCAAGGATTTGGATTTGTGCCAGAGCATCAAGTGCTAAATCATCATATCCCAACCAGGGGATTTATGGCAGAGTTACAAAGATGATAATTTATTTAAGCACTTGTGCTAAGATTTTTTTTTTCCCCTGTTGATTCTTATTAGCATGGAATGTTTTACACTTTTTAAAGGGTATAATGGTGAAAGAGGGAACATTTGTAGGGAAATGTAATCCAGAATATATACATTGTTTAAATGAGCTGCTCTCCAGCTTCCAGACACACAAACATTTAAAGAGAGAGACAGCACCTGATGTTTTATTAATCACACACACATTGGCAAACTTTCAATATCTCATGTTTGTAAATATAAGTAGCAGTTCAGAATCTCTTTTAAGATAAAGTATAGAAAAATACGGATTTTCTGTACAAAGCTGATTTCAGGAACAGGTCATGGTGTGCCAGAGGGATGCTTCCCAGTGCTGTCCATACTTGGCCCCTGCAAGCAGGATGAGATCTGTTCCATGCCCCATTCTGTCTTGCAGTGGTAACACAGATACCTTTTTTAAAATGAAAAGTGTTTTAACTGTTGTTTCTTCAGCTCAATTAGTGGGAGAAGGTGTGCTGGCTTGCTCTCAAGGCTTTGCTATGAGGAGTGTGTGTCAGGATGATGCTCACAGGCAAATGGACAATGAGGAAGGACAGTGGAGCTCTGCATAAGGCTGCACTCAGATGAGAAATCACAGAATCCCAGAGTGGTTTGTGTTGGAAGGCGCTTCAAAGCTCACCTAATTCCAGCCCCCAGCCATGGGCAAGGACACCTTGCACCAGACATCTCACCTCTGTGAGTTATACCCTGGCCTTGGTCTATTCACAGACATGTTATTGTGTAGGTTATGTGCTCACCTGTGACTGTGGGTTATGTTTGTGAAATGCAGAAGCCAAAACTTAAAATAGACATATCCCCGAGTTTAGCAAATTCCTTCAGGTGAGGTAGGCTGCAATGAGATGCCAAGTGTTTCTCCTTGCTTCAGGCAGGAGACAGATCCTTGGAGATGGCAGCCAGGGTTGTTACTGAGGATTGCAAGCAGCACTTCTGGTGCTTCCAAGGAACGGTGATCCAGCACAACAATAATGGCAGTGGAGATTTCCCATTGAGACTGAGTCTATCCAATAGATTGATGTGTTGAATATGAACTTGTACCAGTGAGGCTTCAGGGTTTGTGTACAGATTTAATCCAGTGGCTAAACATTCCTTTTGGCAGCAAACACAACTCATCAGCTGTTACCAAGAGCAATCTCTGTGGGTTTAGTTGTTTCAAGCTGAATCAGCGTGTAGGTAGTACTTCAGTCCTACTGTGCAAGCATCTGATCTTGAGTAAATGATTACAGATTTAATCTTTATTCAGGTCTTTGAGTGTGAGTCAGTGACATATTAAGATGGAAAGGTGGCAGGAAAATGTTGGTTGATTCCTCATCAGTTTGTATGTCTTTCTCTGCCAATTATATATTCTTCATTGTCTCCCATCAAAAATCACATGAGTAAGAGCATCAGCAGTCTAAAGTGAGCACTCCTGAAATCAATCTTAATTTCATTTACAACAGCTAGAATTTGTTTGAATCTAAAAGAACTTCACCTGAGGTGCTTGTGACCCTGCCCTGGGCTGGGCTCTGGCCCCTTCTCTGGGCGTGGAGAAGTCTGCTGTCATTGCTGGGACACCATGGGTGCTCCCTGGCCTTCAGGGTCTGAACCTGGGTCTGGCTCCTGCTCTGAACCCCTGAGAACCTCGGGTTTCTGTGGCTGAAGCCATCACTTGGTTCAGGGTCCTCTCCCTGCAAGATTCTTGCTCAGGATCCTTTGGTCTCTGCTTCTATTTTTGATGGTATCTCCAACAATAGACTCGTGTTCCTCCTCTGTCTGTTCCAGCCTGACACAGTTCAGTGCTGCGGCGCCTACGGGGGCTTGAAAAGAGCAGCTCCCCCTTTATCCCCTCCCCTTTTTTTTTTTTGGCTGAGGCCAAATTCCTTCACCCAGGCAGAAAGATCGGCTGCTCTTACTGGCTTTTACTTTTCAAGAGCATTTTCCACCCGGCCGTGGCTTCCCTGCGGAGCGAGGCTCCCGCTCCATTCCGGGGAGAAGGGTGCACTTTGTGCATCTGCCTTTTGTTTGGCCTGAGCCTCTGGGACTCGGAGAAGGGCGAGGAATTGATAAAAGCAAAGCATTTTGCCATAAAAAGAACCAAGGAGGGCAATGGAAGGCCATTTGTGTAATTCCCCAGGCTGTGTCTCTCTGAAAGCGAAGGTCTGGTGCAGTCTGCACAACCCGCTGACTTCGGATCTGCCTTTATCCTTTACCACGTGCAATCCATTCTTGTACAGGAATTAGAGATTAAAGGCAACTTAACCTGTGTTTTCCTTTCTGGTTTTTGCAGCGTTCTTTGGCAGTGAAATGGTGGAGCTGCATTTCAGATCAGACAAGGGGGGGGTGGGTGTGAGCAGGGAAAACCCCCAGCATTTTGCCACCTCCCAGCCCAGAGCTGCTGTTTTCGCTGTGTGACTGGGGAAGGGCCTTGCAGGCCTAAGGGAATTACTGGGATTTAGCCAGGGCTCCCTTTCTCATGGCTCTAAGTGTGGTTTGTGGTGCTCAGGGGTTTGCATGTGGGGAGTGGGTATCCTGCAGGGCCAGGTAGCTCTGGCTCCATCACAGGACAGTTCAGGGACCCTTTGCACCTGAATACATCAGACTGTCAGGTCTCGCATTAAAAAAAAAATCACTGTTTTGGAGGGGCTGCCTGAATTCTGCCTCTTACATTGTTGAGAAATGAAAACAGAGGCACCTTCCTGGGGTGTGGTGAGAAATACCTCATTTGTACTATGGTGACAAAGCAGCCAAGTCAGTGTGTAGGAGCAAATTGCTTCCCAGTGCAAGAACATGTTCTGGAAGCTTCTCTGGTGACAGGGGCTCCCCATGCATGGGGCGTCGCGTTGGGCCCGGGCACCAGGGCTGAGAGCTATCGACAAAGCACGAGGAGATTAGAGAAGAGCAACAAAAAGGATTAAGGGGCTGAGGGATTGATCTCTGAGGAAAGATTAAAGGAGCTGCCTATGTGTAGCCTGGTAGAGAGAGAAGTACAAGGCAGCTTGATAACGCTGTACAAATGTTTGAAGACCTAAATGTGAAGGGATTGATCCTGCAGACCTCACTTTCATAATGTCCCTGCAAAATCAGTGGGCACTGGGTGCTACTTTTACAGGCCTGAACCCTAATACCAAACCAAACTTAGTTATCATAATACTTGTATTTAGATAGGGAAGCTGGTGAAGTAATGCAAATAGCAACAAGAGATTTGCAACACTGATATGCTGAAATTTTAAATTTCTCCTAAAGTGGAAGGTACCAAATCCTTCAGCCTGGACATTTAATCTGCAGAGCTCACTCAGCAATGAGGGAAGATGATCCTGGCAGTGGAGGGTCTGCATGGGCTCCTCCACTGGGCTCTGCTTTCTTTCACTGCTCCAAATCTGCACGCTGCAGTTCCAGGTCTGCAGAAGGCAGAGCAGAAGTGTGCTGCCAGGCTGCCCCTGAGTGTGTCTGCTGGGGGAGTGAGGAGTGCAAGGGATGCTTTGGTTTGGAGTTTGCTTTTTTTAATACATAGCAAGAGTGGCTTTATGGTTGGTAATAAAACACTGGATGAAAACCCAAGTTTCTGCCATGGATTATTTGATGCTGGAGCACCAGCATTAATTTCCATTTTGGTACTTAGAACTGTGACTTCTGTTTGCAGATGCAGAAAATGAATGTGACACCTCTCAATCAGGTAGTAAAATGTCATGTTTCTCCTTTTCTTTTTTTTTCCAAGATGGTATTTACCTGGCAAAATTCCCAACCGTCACTCTAAAATGAATATTCCCAACTGAGGCAGCTTCCAAGCTACTGCTCACCCTCCTCTGAGCTGGCAGAAAGAATTATATCCCTTCCATGTGCTCAACAAGTCCAGCTATTTCCCTTCATTTCCAAAAGATTCCAACTAAACATAAATCTGTCTGTAGTCCTGACAGCCCCTAGTCATATGTTTACCAAAATAAACTTTAAGCATATATTGAAAAATAATTTCTATTGAAATATGCATCCCTATGGCATTCGAGCTCGGTATTTAATGCCTTTTTTATGGTTAATAATGCATCAAAAGCATTTCGAGTCTCAAGCTGTCATTACATCACATACATGATGTGCCGGATGCGTTTAATTGACTAAAAAACTTGGAGTCAGATTTTACTTTAAAAAATACTAATATATGATTACCTAGTCCTACTTCTCCTGATCTGTGTCCTCCAGTACATTGTCAGCAGGTGGGGAGCAGCTGGCGATGGTGCTCACAGAGCTCAGAGAGGGAGACAGGTCACAGAACAGGAAAAGCTGTTTGTTCAGAGACTCTTCCTGAAGCAGAGTTTGCTGGGATTTGATTTCTGCAATGGAAAAGCAAGTTAATGCAGTAAAATAATATTAGATCTGGCGCATGCTTAAATTAGAGGACTCTGGTCTGGGAGCAGAGTAGATGATTATGCTCCTTGGGTTTTGTTCCCGGAGTCCTCAGGTGTTTGTTGCCAGGCCCTTGGCATTTGCAGCCACACCTGTGCACCTGGGTCATTGTCACCTGTATAGCTGCAGGCTGGGCAGCCTGGGGCCTTTCATCTATGGCCTTGTGCAGAAATCTAATGCATGGAAAGGTTTTCTTTGTTTTTGAGGGGTTTTCATCCCTCAAAAATACTGAAGTGTGGAAGACCCTGCTGCAGTCTAAATCTCCCCATAGGACTGTGATGTTGTTAGCAAACAGATGATAAGTGCTCTTGGAGAAGGACAGACATGTTTCCTTCATGCCATGTTTGTGCCTTATTTCAATTCACTTTTTAATGTGGTTGATTCTGTTCTGTTTTTTAACTAGGAAGTCATTGTCACCATTCCCTCTTAGGTCAGTTGTTCAGGCTTATTTTTACTTTTGTTTTTTAAGTTTCTGTTAAGCCTTTTAAAATACTTTTTGCTTGATTTGTAGAGCTTCAAATCCTGTGCTTATATTCCAGTGGAGGCGCAGGAAGGAGAAGATTCATGTTTTAGAAGGACTGAGGTGGTCACGTTTGTAAAGGTGGTGTGAGGTGAACTCTTGCAACATGAGTTTGGGATAGCTCTGTTGGATGGGTGATATGACACCTTTCACCTCTATTTCTAAATTCTGTAGTCCATGTTTTTTAAATCATCACATTTTAAATGACAAATGGGATAATTCCTTAAGCTTTCTTTTGGTTTTCCCTATTCCTCCTTTACCCGCTCATCTTGGTCCCAGCAGCTGCCTCATTTCCTGGTAATTATTTGTCACCTCTTAGAGCAGGTGACGTCCAGCCATGGCTGCAGTGCCGCTGCTCTGCCCCGCTCCCGCAGCGCGGCTCTGGCTGCCGGGCCAGCTCGTGCCGCAGCAGCAGGGACAGGTTGGATCTGCCCCCGCAGCTGGCAGCCCCGCCGCTGTCCCGGGGTGTCACACGTGCGCTGTGCCCTGCCCTGTGCTCTGACTCTGGCCTCATGGTAATGTTTCCAGGTCAGCTCTGGCAGGGGACTGTGAAGGGCCAGTCACTTAATGAAGCCCTCGGGGACCTCCCTCAGTTGCTCACAATTCCTCTCCCCCACAGCAGGCAGGGAAGCGCAGCCCATGCTGTTTCACTCCATCACTTTTTCCGATGCCTTTTCCGCCTGCTTGCTCCACGCAAACAAACTAATTATCAATGAAGACACAAACCGGAGCCTTTTTCCTCAAAAGCTTCTCCAGCCTTGCCCTTACCCATGTTTCACAGGTACATATCAACTTGCATTTCTTTGTGCCCTTTCTCGCCCTGTCTCTGCTGTGCAGGTGCTGAATTGCCTGTTCCCAGTTGCACACAGTTCATACTTCAGACCTGCCACTGACTTCTGCAAAACCCATCCGTATCCACATGCATGTGCTCCTGTGCACGGGCTCTTACACAAGTCCTGGAAAGAGAGCTGGGGTCATTAATTCATTGGAGAATTTCTTTGTTTCCATTGGATGGAAGTGACCTTACCTGCTAGTGTTTCAGACAAAAATACCCCCAAAATTATCTGTTCATCCCCAGTTTACATCAGTGAGGCTTTCATGTACCGTAATGGGAATAATACCACTGGACATAGCTGGTTTGTGTGTGCTGTGTGCAGGCAGGTGTGTTTTCTGAGGGTGCATATGTGTCTCTGTCTTCTTGTAACACTAAACATTTCACATGGAGTATGAGGTGACAGCTGGGACTATCTGGAGTCTTTGTCCAGTTCTGGAGCCATGCTCTGATGCTGCATCTGTACTTTGTGGGTGGAAATTTGGCATCATGCATATTTAATATAAGGAAGTAAAATTGATCAAATTTTCTCAAAGTGTATCTGTAGCTGAGCTTCCCTTTACCTCGCACTGGCCACCCCTGGCACTCCAGCCTCTCTTCACACCTCAGTGCACTGATCCACCCCTGGCACCTTCTGAGGCTGTGGAGTCACCTTGGACAGCTTCAGATGGCAACAGTGGGAGGTGACCTGCAGTGAACCAGTAACTTCCTGAAAGCAAAAAGCTAAAAGAAAGGGCTGTAAGCTGTGCAGGGCTTTGTCAAGGTATCACGTGTTTGAGGGAAATGTGCCTCCAGCCTCGTGGCACATGCTCCAAGTGCTCCTGTGCCACCGGTGTCTCTCATCCCCTCATGCCCTGCGTGAAAGAATTTATTCCTGCACTCAGGCAAACGGTGTTTCCCAAGCCAGTGTCTGTTCCTTTGAGGAAAGGCTCTTTTGGGCTGTCCTGCTGGTTCATTCCTTGCTCCCACCACTGACCTTGGGGTGTCTCTGAACTTGGGGTATCTCTGCAAGGGCTTTCTCGGTCCCCCCACAGCTCCCCTGCGTGGGGAGGGCTGAGCTGGTGCTGCTGGCAGGGACTCTTGGCAGGAGCAGTTGGTTCCTGGCTGGAGCAAGTCCAGTCTGTGCCTTGTGCTGGTTCATTCTCCTCGCTGCAGGCACGGGCACTGTGCGAGGGCTGCTGGGTACCAGCCCCAGCCCCAGTGACCACACGCTCCAGAAAGCTCCTTCAGAACGGGCTGCCTAGATAAGAGTCATTCTATCAGTAGTGAAATTCCTATTTTAATGTAATTTTACAGACCCTGATTCACTGTCCCTTAACTGCAGCTTGTTATTTCTGGCATTAGAGGGTAAAAAAAAATAGCTTCTGGGCATGTGACACTATTCACAGGCCTTTAATGTCAGAAATAATGATCATGTTAAATTGGAGCTCATTACGACGAAATGAGACCTCATTGAGCCCTCTTTTTGGGGGGTTGTTTAATGATTTTCCTTTTTCTCTCCTTTTTTTCCTTCTAAGTAGCCCTGAATTGGTACACTGGGGGAGAAGCTGGGAGGTTTGGTGGTAAATTTAAATCGCAAGAACTGTATACCTTTAAAATCTATTTAAAAAAAAAAAAAGCCTGATTTTTCTACTGTTCTCCCCAAGTACTCTGGTCCTTTGTTACATTTTTAGTTATAGAAATTTCTTGCATCTCTTAAGGCCACTAATAATGGTGATATCTAAGGCAACTACAAAACATATTTGGACTTTATTTCAAGCACTACTTTTCTCATAATGAACATGAGGATCCCATTTTCCAGTCTTTTCTCTAATCACATTCAGAAGTGGGAAGCTCCTCCTGTGAGACTGGCGCTGAAGCAGCTCTGCAGTGTGGATGGAGCTGTGTGAGGCCAGGTAGGTGCCCACACACCCCACCCTTCTCAGGGGCCCTGTGGTCCCCAGCACTGCCGGCTCTGGAGCGCTGCTGGACATCTGGCACAGCTGTGTGTCCTGCCATCCCCCAGTCCTGTTGGTGGCCTCTCCATCCCTGGAGGATTTGCTGCTTCTCAGTCCAGATGTGCTGTAGGAGAAAGAGGCTGGAGTTCAGAGGCAAAGTAGTTTCCATAAATTTGTTGGGATAAAACCAATCTCTGCCTAAGGGGTTTTCTTGTAAACCTAAGGGTTTTTCTTGTCTGAGATGAGTGACAAGTGTTGCTGAAATCAAGAGGTGACACAAAAACTGTGGGGATATGGGATGGTGTGATCAGCTATGGGCTCCAGACAGTTGGCATAGCTGCAGCCAACACAGAAAAGGAGAGCTTTAATAAACAATTCAAAAATTGTGGGTTTGTTTTATGGATCTTAGGGAAGGCCCAGTTAAAAGAGCAGCACGGGAGAGAACATGAATACAGAAAAGAATTTTGATGGAGGCTGATGGAAAGAAAAGTCCAAGGATGGAATTAGCTGCTGGATACCAAAGGGGAAGTGGAAAGAATGGATCATAAAGGACTATAAAGGAGAGAGATAATATGTATGCACTAAAAAGGAAGCACCTGTAGATGGTTGCAATGCCACCGTGGAAGATTTTTTTTTTTCCCTGGCTCTTGGAGGAATAAGAAACTGTTAAGACTGGAGAAAAGATATTTCCAGTCTGTGTGTGTCAAGCAATGGGTGTGTCTAGGCAAGTATTTAAGCAATAAAGATATTAAGTAAAATATTTTTAGGGGTCTTGGGGAGAGAAAGAAAGTCACCAGAAGACAAAAATCTGAGAACAATGGCAGAGAAATCTGAAGTGAAAGCTGACAGCTGAGATAGTTCCTTCAGTGTCAAGGTCTTTGAGAAGGCTGGGAGTGAAAAAGACTCTGCAGGGCAGATTAGGACCTCTGCTCCAGCTGAATGGGGTTCTTGATGTGATGGACAAGACTTTGAATTATACCTCTAGATAAAGGAATAGCCCTTTGAATCCTCCCTGAGAGGCAACTGCGTCTGTGTTTGTGGTTGAGAACATCCATCTCCTCCCGTTCCATAGCACATATATGTGTGTATGTATGTGCAGCTGTATGGGATGTGCTGTGGCTTTTCTTGCAAGGAATTTTAAGTCATGGAGGACAGAAAAACTGACTGCTGTTGATGTTTGGTTGCTGGGAAGGAAGTGGAGAAGCTCACCTTCTGCCTGGTGCAAGATTCTGGGGAGCCAAGGGGCAGCTCCTCGTGGGACTTGGACAGAGAATCCCTTGCATTCATTGATCCTGCAGTGACAGTTTGAAGCTGTAAGGGTCTGTCTGTGTCTCTGCACATGCTCTGAGATGACCCAGAAATGGGCATGTTTAGGAAAATGACTCCCTGTTCTGCTCCACTTTGCCTTGGCATTGCTGGTGACACCATGACTCTTACTTAGCTCAGAGAAAACAACACTTGAATTGTGTTTAGCATCTTCCAGTGTAAAGAAAAACCCTGAAGATAATTGTTTGTATCCAAATTATTTTCTATTCTTTAGCAGATGTTTTCAGACTTCAAATATGTTGTTTTCTGCAAGTGCTGCATAATAAATTAATTGTTTAATTAGTAATAGATGTGTCACTCCTGGGAGCAAATCCCTTACTTTGAACAAGTAAACCAGACACCCCTTTCATGTTTAATATGTTGGGTTTAAGACTTTTACCTCTTTTTAAATACATGCACTTCTATAGATCAGATAATATCTTAAACTTTTGTCAGTGATTATGTGAGATCTCATAATACAGAATGGAGCAAAGTACAGACATTTCTTCACTTTAATCATCAATAAAAGCAGGAAGAAATTAGAATTTGCTTCCCATCAGTGAATCTCCTGCACATGTTCCACCTACTCTAAGGGGTCCTCATTACCATAGATGTGAAAATCTCAGCTCTGAAAATCTTTGTAACATAATCCAGCATGAAAGCATCATCTTATTGTGGAAGGCAATGAAGGCAGAGAGAGTCTCATAGAACTGGAAAACTTTTGACCCAAGACTGGCCTTCTTACTGGGGAAACACAGAGCCAAGACACTGGCCTTCCTGGTAGGAAACTTTCTTCTTGAGCCCAGAAACAAAAGAAGCCATGATGGCCACCAGTTGCTTCAGCTCCATTGGATAGGAGCTTTTTTATGAGGAAGGTTTTGTTTCAAAAATATTTTGATATTCACATATTTAGTGATTTAACTCTTTATAACTACAAAATCCTCAGTATGAGTATCTCGTGATTCTAGAGAATCAATTCAGACAGTATTGACCTTATTTTGAATAAAGGAGGAGGATGCCTTGCTTCCTCCTTGCCAATAGGAATTGCCCCTTTCATCGGAATGGTTTTCCTTATCTCATGGGCTGTGGTCCTGGAGAGAAGAGGCTTTCAGAAGAGCTGGGTTAGTTTTAGGGATTGCCTCCTAATTGCTGCCTCCAGCAGCATTGCAGAGATGGTACCCAAGCATGCTCTTGTCTGGTGACAAGGTGTAGGTGGGTCACAGGTTGGACTCTGATCTGGGAGGGCTTTTCCAGCCACAGTGACTCTGGAATTCTGATCCAGGTGTAGAGGAACTTGAGAGACAGTGTGGGGCTGCTGTTGGGTGTGTCTGCATGTGCTGAGGAACGTGTGGCTGTGTCCATGGCAGTACTGGAGCATATCTGAGACTTGAAATGTGCTTTAGGTTTGGGGAGCACCAGCCCCAAGGGAAGGCTGTGGTGAGATTGTGCAGGTGGTAACTCACAGCATAAAGGTTCAGCCTGGTAATGTACTGGTTGAAGGACAATGTTTGTGACATGGCAAGTTTTAATAGTCAAATGTGTTGGTAAAAAGAGGAGGAGAGAGAACGAGGAAAATGGCCAAATTTTAAGGAGCAGTTCAGAATTTACGAAGTGTAAAGGAATCCAGAGAATCCTGAGTCCCTCCTGTACTGTCAGCTTTGCACTGCTGTCCCCAGCTCTTGGTGACCCAGCCCAGGACAAGACTGCCTCTTTGCCCAGCTCCACAGGGACATTTGGCTGCGGTGGGGTTTGCAGGATGTACAGCTACCTGATGCAAGGAGGTAAGAGACCTAAAAGTTATTGAACCAAAGCTGAGTTCTCATGAAACATCCCCTTGAATGGTGTTACCCTGGGCTGGGTGTTCACAGGTGACCGGGGCGTGGCAGCTCTTTGTTCCAGCACTGTCCTCTGGCACACCCCTCTCCCTGAGCTTTGTTATCTATCCAAATTGTTAGCAGAAAAGATAGATGTATGCAAAGCGCTTTCACTGAGTCCAAGCTGGAACAGCTGTCAGAGATGCAATCCCACTTAGTTGGTCTTCATAAAATGCATGCGGCATTTTTAAGAGTCTGGATAAAGGGTAAAGGCAAACTGCGCCCATTTAGCAGAAGGCAGCATGTGACAGCTGACAAAGTGACAGTGGGCCCCTGAACAGCCCATGTCACTCTTCAGCAGGAGGCCCTGAAATGCCCATTTTAATTTAAATGTTATTTTCAAATAAAATTGCCACTTTGGGATAATTGCTTCGTACTGTGTAACTTTGAGAACACCGTACCGAGCAAAGTGGGTGCAGCTTTCCTTATTGTTGTTCTTATTTGTTATTGTGTGGCACCATATGGGGCTGCAGCCCTGTGCTCTAGGTGGTCCCCAGCTCTGCCTGCTGCACAAATCAGCCTTTTGTTCTGGGAGCCATTGTTTTAAAAAACAGAACAACACCCACCATCCACCCCCCAAGCTCCATGCAAGGTAAGGGCTGCGAATTGGGGTGATCTCAGCTATGGGCATTGTTTGGGGGTTGTAGGCACAGTTTGCTGGTGACCACATCCACATCAAAAGGCACGACAGAAACGTTTGTTTTCCTTTGTGAAAGTGACTTGGGAGTCTTTTCATCTGAAAGCTCCACTAACTATTCACTTTCCCTTTTCTTTCTGGCCTCTAGTGCCTCCCGGTATGGCACAAACAAAAAAGCAAAGCCCATTTCTGGCCATTCTGCAAATGAAATCAGTGTGTTTACAAATCCTGGTTATTTAAATCTTCCCCTCATTTGGAGAAAAGGACGTCACCGATGGTTGCAATGGGTGTGTAGGGTTCTTTTCCTTATGTTTTGGTTTTTGATACCCTGAGGCTTGGTATGGCCTAGTGATGGAGTGGAGAGGTCAGGAGGGTGGTGGTGAGAGCCTCCATCTAATTCACACCTTGGCACCAGCACGCTGGGGCTGACACGTCCAATTTGCGGTGGCACTGTGTGACAGGTGTCAGCACAGGAGCACACACGGCTGCGGAGTCAGGAGAGAGGGATGATTGAACATTCTGCAAATGAGACACCCAGGGAAAGAAAAACACACGCACACCCGCACACAACAATTCCGCAGGAAATCTGGGCTAATTAACGCCTGCTGTTGCCTGATGCGTGGCACGGCCCCTCAAGGACTCTTTGCCGTTCGAGAGTTGAAAACATGTCAGGAGGCTCTTCTTTTCTCTTGCATGAAGAATATTATGACATTTTAGTTCTAGAAGAAGTTACAATAACTTTCTGTGTTTTCATAGCAAGTTGTAAAACTTCTCCAAGTTCAGCTTTACCAGCTCCATCCCTTCCCTTCCCATCTTGTGTCTTAATCAGGTCACCTGGCAAGATACACCTCCTGAAATCCAACATTCTCTGGATACATGGCTGTGTTCTGTGCTTCCCTGTTGGCCTGCAGAACAGGGTCTTTGCCTTCCATGTCCATGGCAGAAATGATCTTTTCAAATTTGCTGTTGGTACCAATGGCTGTGGAAGCATCATTGACTTTTGGGACTGGCTTCCCCAGATGACCAGTGGCCAAATGCCATGGGTGTTACCTTCTCCAGCCAGGGAGACAAAGATTACAGAAATTTGGGGCACTCTCCATGCCTGATGCTGGGTTCAACTCTCATTGGGAATGTGTGCTGGGAGCAGCACCACTTGCAGCTGAGAAAAATTTGCTGGAGAAGAGCTGGGGTGTTTCCATGATTCTCCTAAAATTCTGGTGGTGATGGAGAAGAAGCAATTCCTGGGTGCATGTTGATATATGTGGCAGCCTGGCTGCCCAGGGCTCTGGCAAGGCTTGGGATGCATCCAGTGTCGCTGTGAGGGACACAGCCCTTGCCAGCCACCCCTAATGAACTTTGCATTAGGGTCATAAGAGGAAGATTCCCTGACCTTAAATTTGCCTGGAAGGTGAGAAATGCAGCTCGATCCTTATTCTCCATCCTATGACCTTCCCATCACAGCCTCTGTTGTGGTGCAGCTCAGTGGCTTTGTGCTTCCCCAGGACTGAATTCTAGAAGGGATTAGCAGTGGGGGACTGCAATACTTGAAATTTGTCTGAAGTGGGAGGATCCCATCACTTGGGGAAACAGCTCTGCTGTTGTACAATGTACAATGCTGCAAATCAACGGGACCCAGGCTTGTCCTGCTGAGAAAGTCAGCAGAGCCAAAACTGATTTTAAAGGAAGCCTTTATTATTGTTATTATTATTACTATTATTCATGTCAGGGCTTTGTTGGGAAAACCTTTATCTGCATTAAAATGTACATAAGAAGAGGATAGAAGAAAAGGCCAAGAAGAGGGTGTACTACAAGCATCCCTTTGAGCTCAGCTCCACGCCTCTGTAAAGTTCATTGCCAGGCTCTTTGCAAGGAGAGATTTTGGGTTCAAGGTTGAGCCAGAGACGTTTCCTGGCAGAATGTATATCCCCTGATCACACCTTTAGGAGATTATCCCGTCATTAAATATTTGTAGGATAACAGGAGAAGCCTAATTTAGTTTTTGTTTCTTTTTCTCTGTGGTTTAATCACAGATGAAAGAGACTAATAGCACTACAGAGCTTTCTGGTGATCAAAGGCCAATCAATCCTCTTTGTGGAGTAATTAACTATTTGCTAAACTTGCAGAATTGATTTCCATTTAGGGCTAAGAGAGAGGGTTTTAAATGAAGACCGATTTACCAGGCATGAGGAGGGAATCTCAGCACTGATGCCAGGAGATACTCAGAGTGATGAATTGGAGCCTGCTAATTGGAGGATGAAAAATACAGCTGGAATCTGGCCCCGTTTGCTCCTACTTTGGTGGAAGACAGGAAAAGGGAAATCAGGCTGAGAACCTGACAGATGGCTTTGTGCAACAGCAGCAGGAGAGCGCAGTGTGGTTGGAGCAGCGTCCGACTGGCTGGAGGAGACATGGATGGAGCCAGCACAGGACTGGGTTGCAGTGAATCCATCATCCAGGCAGATGTTCTGTCATGGAATAATTCTGGCTGCTCAGGCACAGCTTTGTGCTGGTTGCAACTGCACTACTTTCCTCAATACAAAATCAGTCAGGCAGCTTTGTATGGCTGCAGCTTTAGTTTGCCAAGAAATATTTAGCACCAGGGATTAAATCATGGCTCTTTGAAAAACTGAGGGATAGAACATCCTTTGGCACTCCAGAGCAGAGATATGTGGAGTGCTCTGTGTTCATAAATGCTGCAGCCTCGGAAGGATGATCAGGATGCTGGGCCTTACCTGAGTGTGTCCAGATGGGCAGCTGAGTTATCAGGCAGTCGTGGGGCATCTTCTACCAGCAGAGGAACTAAAAAGTTTGGAATTCATAATCCATGATAGTAAATGGGATGAAGAAATGCAGTAGCAGCATGTAAACTGTGAGTGGCACAGGACACATGGTTGGGGAACAATTAGAAGAAGCAAGTGGGGTATTCACCAAACAGAGAGAGTTAAACCAAAGACAAGTTGGTACCTTTTCTTAGAGCACAGCATTAACTCATGGAATTTATTGCACAGGATATTGTGGAGGACGGAAGAATAAATGAGCTCACGACAGCTGAAATTTGTGGAGAAGAGGTTCATTGGTGGGTGCTGAATACAGGAGCTGGATAAAATACCAGCTGGAGAGTCCCTGAGCAGCTGGCCATGTGCCCATGTTCTCTGGCCGTGGCTGGAGACAGGACCCTGGCTTTCAGCTGGACCCAGTGTGGTGGTTCTCAGTCCTCATCCAGTGGTGTATGGAGCCCTGCCTTGTCAGGGTATGAGATAGCAGCACTGGAAGTCCTAGGCATGTTCTTCTGGGTTTTGGGGCTTTTTGTACAGCTCTCGGAACCCCAGACCTTCTGGAGTCAACTCCTGGCTCTCAGGGTAAGTCCAAACCTTCCCTGAGAAAAAAACAAAATTAGAGGAAACATTGTAAATCTGATCTTGCTCCATGCAGTTGATGCATAAATCTGATGTTACTGTATCATGGAGAAATTTGGCTCTCCTGTGCCAGAAGATCCTAGGAACCCACGTGCAGCAGCAGCTGGGCGGGCATTGTTGCAGCTCTGGTGTCGAGATGATTGTATTTGCTTGTCATAAATTGAATTCCCCTATTAGACAGCTAAGACTTGATTTTTTTCATTAACACACAAAGCTGAAAGGGAAAGTTTCTTCTGAGGTCCCTCCAGACCTCTTTAAGCAGGGGTGTAATTATTCTCTGTTGAGAAAGAGCAAAAGGAATTCCAGAGCTGTTCAAACAATCAGGAGCAGAGCTGTGCCGGCGCGGCCCTCGCGCTGCCCGGCGGCCTGGGCAGCCTCGCTGCAGGGTAATTGCGTTAGGGACCCGTGCACTGCCTGAAAATCAATTCTGTTGGGCCAGCGTGTTTGTTGGGAAATCCACTCAGGCAATTGAGGAGTCCATTAGGCTGCGGGCCCCGCGCGTGACCTCCCCAGGATTGGGGTTGACACTTGAACGAAGGCGTTTGTCCAGCTAAAGGACAGTGCTACCAGCAGACTCTTATCTCCTCTAAATTGGATTACTCACATCTGCTTGTTCTCTTTAAAGATAGCTGCTTCAGGTTTTTTACCCCTCTCTTCCTGTCTGTCTGAGACAGTTACCTGTGATTACTGTTAACATCCCCTCCTCAGCTCCTGCCAGGCCTTACTGTCTGACAGTGCCCTGGGGCTGGCCTGGAGCAGGGAGTCAGTTCTTCCAGCCCTTCTCCAGCAACAGGCTCTTCACAGAATCCCAGTCTGCTCTGGCTTTGAAGTGACCTGAAAGCTTCCCCAGTCCCACCCTGTGCCATGGCAGGAACACTTTTCCACTGTCTCAGTCACTCCAAGCCCCATCCAACCTGGCCTTGGACACTGCCAGGGATCCAGGGGCAGCCACAGCTGCTCTGGGCACCTGTGCCAGGGCCTCAGCACTCTGAGTAAAGAAAATAATGGGTGATAACACAAGACTTACCTTAAAATGCTCAACCCATAACATATACAGGAAATTCCAGCAGTCTTGAACCGTTTCACATGGGTAACTTCCACTTTGTGTTTTTAACTCCAGGAACAGCTGTTAGTGAACAGTGATTAAATTCAAATGTCTTCTTCTGGAGCAGGTTATCATCTTATTCTGTCTTCTACTGTGGCAGGTTATTGCATGAGGACATGAAACAGAAATGTTTTCTTGCTTTTCTCCAGAAGTATGGAGGGAAAAATGGAAAATAAGTTTGAGGAAGAAATAAATAGCTTGAAAGACAATTTTTGTGTGCGTTTTGTAAGTTATGTCTGAGAAAAGAAGGGAAGGAGGAGAGGGGCAGGAAAGGGGTTGGAGTGAGTGTTGTGTTAGTATGTTTTATGTCAGTAAGCAAAGATCCTTAACAGTGGTCTTCCAAGTAGGCAGGGACCATGGGATGGGTATGTGGACACTATAACTGGAGAGAACACCATTACAATGGGAAAACCTGTTTGAACAAGCATGTGGAGCAGTTGAGATGAAAATGCACTGGACATCATGATTCAGTTGAACTTTTTTGGTGCTGACAAAGTGTTTCCAAATCAGTTTGATAATGTCTTTGTTTGAGAAAGATACACTGAGATAGCAGAAAACCACAAACTGAGTCTTCTCTGTGTATGCAGAATCTCTGTTGCAGCTCCCCTGGGAGTCAAAGTTCCTGCTTAGCATACAAAGGTTTAGGAGTTTTATAGTGTTCAGACTCTTAATCTACAGAGCGTAATTTAATCCTCTTCTATCTGGCTGCACCACAAAGCCCCAGTTGTAAATGAATCCTATGGTTATGTGGATGCAGCTGCAGCTTCTGCTTCCTCACCTGCACCTGTTAAATATTTCTGCAAAACAGATGAAATTAGGTGGTAAACCTGACACACAAAGAGTGAGGTGTGCAGAGGGGAAGGCTGGACACAGCGGAGCTTAAACACAAGTGATGGCTCTGAATGGCTGCTCAGCTGCCTGCCGATAGCAATGATTTTCTGTTTTCCTGAGACCTGCTGCTTTGCCCTCCACTCCTCAGGGCTGTGCAAGATTGGGAAGGCACAGGAGTTCTCCAGACTGGCTTTACAAATGTTACCAGCAGGGAGATGGGCTCAAATGGCAGGTGAATTAGTTTGTGCTGTGTAAAGCACGGCCCTTGTGTAATGCCCATCCCGCCATGTCCACGATGGATGCCAGACCCCTCTGTTGTCACCTCCAGGTCAAGCAGTGCTCACAGCTGACCTCTGTGAGAAGGATTTATTTGCACATTAGAATGCTTGACTCGAGAATACTTTTTTTCATCCCTTTTTGGGCACTATTGTCATGGCAGTGGCAGTTTTCCATAGTGCTGAGATACATGCAATTAGGATAACTCCATAGGTGCTAAAATAACTCTTCCCAGCTACAGAGAAGAAACTTCCATTCAACAGGTAGTAAATTGTCTTTCTTGGATGATGGTCACGGCTGAAGTGGCCTGGAAATCAGGCCACTGAAGTGGCCTGGAAATCAGGCCACACTGGAGCCAGCATTTAAGAGTGAACTGGAGGTACTGGCCTGGAGAATGTGCAGCTGATACGTGGAAGTTTTCATGCCAGGAAGCTCTACTCCCAGATCTCTGCTACTGTACCTGAGCAGGTTTCTACTAAGCTCAGTAATGCCCTGGAACCTGCTGAGGTAGCATATGTTGGAGGTGGGTTTTGGATGAGGCTAAGTCTGAGTATGTGTGAGATCATACACATCATCTTTTTTCCTTCCTTCCCAAGTGGGAAGCCAGTTCAGGTGACTTCAGATTCACATCTCATCAAGGCTTCAGAAAGCAAATGTTAAACAAAAAACAAGCCAGAAAAAATGGCATTTTCTTTCAAAAGTGTTCCAAAGAGGTTGTATCCATCCTTGGGGAAGAAAGGGGACTTGGGGCAGGGAGAGGGAGATTCAAACAGTGCTGATGCATGAATATTTTGATGAGCACTTGATCTGCAGAAGATCTGTTGTGGGTGCATTACATCATGTCTTTGTCTGCTGTCCTTGATTTACCTCCCTGTCCTTCCCTGATTTTACAGCCGTGGCCCATGGTGACCCCGGCTCCGTGGCTGCTCTGGCCTCGGCAAGGATAAGCTATTCCTCCCCAGACAGCAATCCCCTCTCTGCCCGTGTGCCGTGCAGCTCTTCTAATGACATCCTCAATACCAGCCAGAGATGAATAATAAAAACTGCTGCCATTGGTCCCAGAAGGGCCTTCCGAGGAGGTTTGTTTCAGAATAATGAGTATGGAAATTCTGCATCCATAATGAACTGCAAGCAGTCTTCCAACTCACTCGTGCCGAAAATTCACACTTGCCTTTCCCATAACTTGTCACTTTTCTTTTATTATTATTGTTCAATATGTAAACAAGGCCAAGAAACTCTTTGTTCCTTTGTGCCTCCTTACATTTGTCCATTAATCCCAGTCTCTCTCCCCTCCCCCCAATGCAGGCAGGATTACACAAAGCAAAAGTCATTAATTTTTATCTCTGACTATCTGTGGGCTTTTTAATGTGGCCTGGCTTGCTTATGCACCAGCAATTACATGTCATAAGTGCTTGTAGATGCTGAAGCAGTATTGCGGGCTGATGAATCACTGCCTTCCCCTCTGATTAGTATGCGAGGGGCTGTGCTCTTCTTTGAGCAGCTGGCATGCCAATGAGGATCTGGCTCTGCTGGTCAAGGCATCTGGACATGAATTCAATATGGATTGCTTTAATTAAATGGCTAAGCACACAAGGAGCTGAGGAACAACTCCATCATTGAGTGAAACTTGAAAATAAAGTCGACGTGAGAGCGTAGGTAGTAGGAATTGTTTAAACACCTGTTGGCTCTCTGGTGAACCTGCAGGTTCCTGTTTCCTTAATGAAGTTCCTGCAAGTGGCTGAAAATTCTTCCTGATTTATTCCTCAGATAAATCTCATTTCTAAAATTAAGTTTATCCTCAAAAGTTCAGGAATAAGAGAATTTGGTTCCATTTCTCTGTTCTTTATAGGAATTATTTTTTTTTAGAAGTAAGGTTATTGCAATTTGTAGAAGCAAATTTGTAGAAGCAGCTGTTTTCAGGAGGGATTGGGCAGCAGAATGTGGTGCCACTGGGATGTGTAAAGTAGCAAAACATTTCTGAATATGCCAGGGTGAAGCAGTAAAAGATGAGAGAGAAAAGCCCTGCAAAAGACTTCCTGTGGCCATTTCAAAAGTCTGTGAATTAGACCAATTGAAATAAATACTGAGGGGTATACTTCCTCCAGCTTGGTCTTAGTCTTCACAAAACGGAATTGTGAAGCCTGTTGGTTGCTTTTAGATTTTCCTGGTCTGTTATAGTCTTCATTTCTTCTCTACAACTTCCTGTACTGGACATTAAAACACTGAGTCGCACTGAAAGATTCCAAGTTCATTTGAGCTGTTGAGTTTATTGACTAAAGTGTTACCACTAATGGGACCTTCCAACATATGAAGTTAGATTCCCAGACTGCTTCCAGACCAGCCCCTTACCTCTGTGATCCTGCCAGCACTGTCATACGGACTCATGCAAAATATGATATTTACCTTAAATCAACAGAATCCCTTTATTGTTTGAAAAGCTCCTACAAACCAAGCGTGAAGCTGTGGCTGTGCAGATGTACACATGCACTCCAAAGGCTTTTTGTGCCAACATGCCCTTTCCAGCTGCTGCCATCCTCTCTCCTGCCTGGCCGTCCATGGATGGATAGGGAACCTCTGGGTGGGACAGGTGTAGGATACTCTGTGCTTCCCAAGCACAGACCAACTTCATGGATACAGATGTGTGCAGAGAAAAAAAGGAAACAGCAAATGAATGGTGAGGGATTGGTCTTTGATGCCTTGTGGTTGGGAAATCGTGAGGTTTAGCCCAGGCCCACCTCTGGCATTTTCATCTGCTTAATGATTTCAGGCACTCTGTAGCTGTTCTGGTCCTCAGGAGGAGAGATGAGCGTGGTCATTGTGATGGCTTGATGGACACCAGAAGGTTGCTTTTCTTTCCTTCTGTGTGTAGGTTACCATCCTTACAAGGGCATTACTGTTCACTGTGTTTTGGGGACTGGGACAAAGCTGTTGTTTCATCAGTGACGGAGATGAAATGAATCCTCCTCTGCTCTCACATCTGCTGAAATCTGGGGTCTCCATGCCCTCCATGCTGGGGACTCTCAGCACAGCCTCCAAAGCCACCTCCTCACCCATGGTGAGCCTCATTGCATCCTCATTCTGCAGATTAAATTAAATTAACAGATCCTGGATTAAGGGTATTTTCTCCATGTTTTATATTTTAAGAGACATTCTCATGTGTGTTGCATGATGCACATGCTTCATAAAGCAAGGAGATTCATCCTGTCCTTCATCTAAATGAGGGACAAGTGGATGATGAGCTCCCCAGTGGTATCATCATTTTCTGTGTTATCAGGAAGAGGTGTAAATCTGTTAAAATTAAAAGAATTGCAGAAAACACACCAATAACTTGGCAATAGGGATATCTTTTTGATAATCTTGGGTATTCATTGTGACTAAGTAAATGTTGCACAATTTCCCACTTTCTAGTTGTTTACAAACAACTAGGTTACAATTACAATTACAAACTATATGATTGCAGTTAACTGCTGCAGCAGCTATTTCTTAAGTTTTATCTTTACCACAATTGTTTGTGTATTGATGGGGTCCCTAGTGATTCCCTTCTTTCCCAATTCATTTTTGTGCCATGGCTCCTTTAGGTCACATCCTAAAGTTCAGTGCCTTCTGGATGACGCCACTCACGTATGGAAAATGTCCTTTGGCTTCTAAAGGCAGATTTTATATCCAAGCAAAATTTAGTTTATCATCTCTGTAGCTGTTACTCATCCTTGATACACAGCTAGAACTCAGTTCATCCCCCTTGGTTTCCCCTGCCCCCCAAAACTGGCCTCTCCACCTTTGTTCTGCAGGTCCCTCCTCCCGCGCCCGTTGCAGCTCGCGCCGCGCGGCTGCTCCAGCACGCAGGATACTCTGTCTAGTGCAACCCAGTTTGCTCTCATCATTTTAATAGTGGACCGAAGGTATGTTGCCATGTGAACAAGTCATCATGTCACCATGGCAACCGGCTGGATTGCAGCGCCGCTCGGAGGACTGGACTTTTTTTTTTCTTTTTTTCCCCTTTTTTTTTTCCTACTCGGTGCTTTTCCTATTGTTAAATCTGCTGAAGGGCTCACAATGGGAGGATTCAGGCTGCTTTGGGAAGCAGCTTTTCATTTAAACCTGGAAGTTGTTGTATAAACAGCAAGGCCAGCATGCCACAGGATTTGCTTTCAAGGCAGACTTGAGGAGGGCTTTGAAGCAGGACCCCGGTGTGTCCTGCAGCTTGATCAGGACTGAGACAATTACATGTCTTGGCACCTTCCCGACTCCTCTCCACACTCCCCTCTGCTGCCCGCAGTGGGGTCCCAGACGCTCAGCCATGGATTGGGTGACCCCCGGACAGCCCTTTGCTGCTGCTGGGAGCCTTTTTTGCTTTTGGAGATATCAGTAGGCCAAAATTAGTCATACTGAGAGGTTTCATTTTATTTAGGGGCTTTTTTCCACCTTCTTCATCCCACGTCACATAGGCAGCTTCCAACACCAAGCAGTGGGGGCAGAGGAGCAACATGAAAAGATAAATGATTCAGGCACTCAGACACGAGAGCAGTGAGAGCCTCGCGTGTGCATCCCTACGCACAGGAACAGTGACGGAATACTCAGGACTCTTCAGAAGACTGAGGAAAAAAAATGCAATTAAAATACAGCTATTCAGCCTGAACTGTGAAACATTATTTTATACATTAAATTCCAGTAACTGAACATTTTATTTTCCCCTGAAAATGCATGAGAACATACAGGCTGGGATGGTGCGGATCATTCCCAGCCCCTTCCCAGAAATGGATTGTTCTATCACAGTCCTGGTGTGGCATAAAGAGCTCTTATGAAAAGGGCGTCTCCTGTAGAATTTCCAGAGCTCAACTAGCAGCATGTGGGATGGCAGCAGATTCTGATCTGCTCCAAGTCAAACTGGGTGACCTCAAGGGACCCCTCAGTCTGCCTAGATCCATTTCCAGCACAGCCCTTCTGTGTGATTCTCTCCTGTGGCAGCAGATGAGTAAGATCAGGAATGAGCAGGAGGAAGAACAACCCCAAATAAGGTTGAAGACAGTCATTGGGCCAGGAACTGCTGCTGGTGGTTGTTCTTCACCAAATCATCATTGAGGGACCTTTAAGATCATCAGGTCCAACCATCACCTCAACACCACCAAAGCCAGCCCTAAACCACAACCCAAGTGCCACATCCCGACATCTCTTGAATACTTCTAGAGAGGGTGACTCCAACCTCACCCTGGGCAACTTATTCCAATGCCTGAGCACTCTTTCAGGGAAAAATATTTTGTTAATATCTGTCTTGATGTGCTGATACAAACTGGAGATCAGGTCTGAACACACAGGACAGTTTTGCTCTGGGGGAAGAACAGGGAGAGGCAGGTGGAGGTGCAACAATGTGCAGCTTTGGACACAGGACAGCTGTGGCCATCACCAGTGCTGGCCTGGAACACATCAGCACCAACAGCTGGAGGATCATGGTGCCATCCCACTGTGTCTGCATGTCATCAAATCCCAGAGTGGCTGGGCTGGGAAGGGACCTTAAACTTCATTCTGTTCTACCCCATGCCATGGGCAGGGGCACCTTCTACTGTCCCAGGGTGCTCCTCGTCCCTGGCCTTGGGCACTTCCAGGGATCCAGGGGCAGCCTCTGGGCAACCATTCTCAAGTGAGGAATTTGTTCCTATTTTCCTGTGCCTGCACATGGAGCTCCTGTGTTTGTGGTGCTGACAGCCAGGCCGGGCTCGTTTGCACACAGAGCTCGCCCCGCTGGCTCTGGCAGCAGCCCCTGCCCCTCAGCACTCACACTCATTTAGGCAGGCAATTGGTGAGGTGAATCGCCCTCCGTAGGCAGCAGGGATCATCTCTTCTTTGTGCATAAAATTACAGCAAACAAGCCTCAAATAACACAGGACACTTTCATAATTGATTTATGCAAGGACTCTGAAAGTTCTATTACCTTTTGTTTAGCTCAGGGGGCCTGACTCTGTGCAATCCATTGCTGAAACTAATTACAAGATATAATTAAACTGTGACACGAAGATATTATACCGTTAGTTTACTAATGACACCGCGAAGCTGTACCACCAGCGCAGGACAGTGATTATGCTTCATTCATTATTTATCCCTTTGCTAAATGAGACGCTGACATTTTCAAAAATTACTTTGAGGTTTCTTAATTGTCAGCAGCAGGATGGACTAGAAGGAGCTCTCCTTCCTCTTAGTTACTTATCTGAACCTCAGATGTATTATTAGCAAAAAAAAAAATAAAACAATACCTCCCCTCCCCCTCTGGGACTCTCTGGGCTTTGCTGGCTGCTCCGGGGCCGCTGCTGCCGTGTGCTGGCAGCAGCTGATGGACACACAGGGGAAAGGTCTCCTCTGGCCTTTCCTGCCACAGCCTGGGTAACCTGTGCTGCTTTATCTGAGGGTAATGTGGAGTTTTAAGTGGTTCTGTACCAGCTGGAGGAGTCTGTCCCACTGCTTCCTCTGAGCATCTTCTTGCATCTTTTTTGCTGTAATAACTTTTTGGACTTTATCGATCAGTAAAGGCATTTTCCATTAGTATTACTAAAATAGAATTATTTACCTTCAAAAAAACCTTGTTAGAAGTGCTGTAATTGGCATAAAGTGGAACAGACACTGCCATATTGTCAAAAAGAAGATGCATTTGCTGACTTATTAATGAGAAATTCTGTTTTTTTGTCCATAGGGCCTTCTCTCTTTCTCCTTCTGCGCCTCCCCACCCTCTGTATTTCTTGAGTCTGGAGTACCTAAAAGCACATCTGGCACTAATGTCTGGGTCACCTTCCCACCGTGCAGCCTGTTTTCCTCAGGGCACCACTGGACAGCTTAAGATGAGGTTTAATTTCTTCTGAGTGCAATGGCATCCGGCATCTATAATTACACTGTTTTCTGTGCTGTGCTGATTAAATACGATTTACCCAGAGAACCAATGATGAATATTTGAGCGGAGTATGTTGAACCAATAGCTGGTTAAATAGTCATAATAAATAAACTTGAAAGAGAAGGAAGAGGGGCTCATGAGTTATAGTACAGTAGCAGGTGTGAGAAGAAAGAAAGTGAGATTAACACTAAAGGCAGAAGAATATTTCTAGTACTTGATCTAAAGAGAAGGTCAAAAGGCCTGGCTTTAATGGCTCCCACTGCCAGAGGGCAGGGGTGGATGGGATATTGGGCAGGAATCCTTCCCTATGAGGGTGGCCAGGCCCTGGCACAGGTGCCCAGAGCAGCTGTGGCTGCCCCTGGATCCCTGGCAGTGCCCAAGGCCAGGCTGGATGCTGGGGCTTGGAGCAGCCTGGGACAGTGGAAGGTGTCCCTGCCAGGGCAGGGTGGTGGGACTGGGTGAACTTTAAGGTCCCTTCCAACCCAAACCAGTCTGGGATTCTGTGAAGTCACAGGTTTGGATTTCTTTCACTGTCTTCCAAAGAAGGATTATTTTCATTCTTTTTCTCCCTCTGAATTAGTTTAGGAGTTGCTCTGATTTGTCCAGGTCTGAGGGTAATTAACTCCAATTGTTGCATGTTTTAACCTCAGAAAGTGCAACGGGCCATGAAAGGTGAGGGCTGTGTCTTCTCAACTTCTGCTGCATTCCAAACTCCTCAAAACCAGGAATGGCTGCAGCTCTGCACCCACTGGCACTGGCCAGGAAGGAGGAGCGTGCAGTGCTAGCAGAATGCCAGAATATTTATATGTTCTACACCTGCCCTTGGTCTCTGTTAGTAGAAAGTGTAAGAGTGAGATACTGGTGGGGTCACAGATCAGCTCTTGGATTCTTCCAACCTGGAAGCAAACAGGAACTCAGAAATGGGTGAGTTGGAAGGAAACTCTTTCCTGGAGCCTTATTTACCCAACAAACAGTAAATGTGTAATGACCTTGAAGTGTGCTTCAGAAAAACCAAGTGATTGCAATTGCTCAGAGACCAGTAGAAAGGGGATTAAGAAGACATTAGACCTGGTGCTTCATGGACTCCAAAAACCCCTGAAGTTGTCAAGCTGATCTTTTCCTAAAGTGGCATTTCAAGCAGAACATTTCCATCCTGGATCCAGGGGAGCAATAAGTGCTGGCTTGTTCTAGGAAAACTCAGACGTAGCTGTAGGAACTGCTGGCAGCCTGATCTTCCTGCTGGTGACCTTGGTTCTGGTGGGATTTAGGTTGTTCTGATGGGTTCTGATGGGCACCGAGAGCTGGGACAGGGACACCAGGACTGTCAGCTGTAGTTCGAGAGTCCTTGGCACCAGCTGGGGTTTCTCCCTCTGCAGAAGTTACTCCCAGGATTAACCAAGAGGGGCTTGGAGAGTTTGTTTAAATCCAGAGTGTGGAGCCCCTCACAGTGCCAGAGACTTTCGTATGAGGTAATTTTCATTCAGTGCCTCTGACTTTCTCTTGGGCTTTTGTGCCATTGTAGGAATAAGGTGCTTTAGTATTTTTCCTTGCTCTCTTCTCCCTCTCTATCCCCCCCAGCAAACTGCAAGGCTCTAAATATAGGTCACCCAGGCAATTAGGGAAGAGTTGCTGGTTTTGAAAGATTGACCAGGCAGGAAGCCCAGTTTCCAAATGAGTTATCAGGTGAGATGATGTTTGGCCTCAGCCAGATGATTGACAGGGGGTCTGCATCTTCACAGATATATTATTTAAACATGGGGAGATATAAGAGATCTTCTGCACTAATTACTTCGAAGGCTGTATTAATCACAAGACACTTTATTACTCAATCAATACTTGCATTTGTCAATGACCTTGTAAATCTCCTCACTTCAACTCTGCTCTGTGGCAAAAGTGTCATTTGACATCTTCAGGGGCTGGTTTTGTGCAGCTGTTGCTCAGTAAAATACATGATTTGCAAAGTCTTAGTTCCAGCATGTAAAGTTCAGTTTCAGAAGTGGAAATAGGAAGAGATATTAAGGCAGCTGTGTAGCCGTGTTTCAGCCACTGGGTCATCATTTTTGATGTGTACTGGGGCATAAAGTCCCCTTTGTTGAAGGGGACGTTTCATAGGGCTTCCATGCATTCTGGCTTTACGTGAAGATGGGATCAGCCATGGCCATGTCCCTTCCCGCACATCCCAGGGCGCTTCTACCTCGTGGTCAGCCCAGTGCCCTCCTCTGCCGGAGCCCCTGCGTGTGCCGGTGCCTGGGCTTGCTCCTGCCCGGGTGCAGGACTGGCCTTGGCCTCTCCGGGACCCCAGGATTGCTCTTGGCCCCTCTGGGGTGTCCCTGCGGGCAGCAGAGCTGCGGTGTCGCCGCTCCGTGCACAGCCTGGCGGGGCAGGAGCTCCGTGCGGGTCCAGCTGCACCGTGGGGCTCTGCCCCCTCCAGCCGAGCCCTGCCCCGCGGCGTGCCCTGCCCCTGGCTCTCAGTAAGCCCGAGCAACCTGGCGGCATTCTCCTGCCACTTCCAGGCATTTGTTGGTAGTTGTTGCAGCATTCCTGCTTTGCACTCTAGTCTTGTATGAGATCTACAGATCAAGGTTTGCAAATATTTAGACTATTTTGTTAGTCATTGCATGTGACTCTTTTCTTTAAAATGAAAAGGGTTTCATCGTTAAAAATCCCTTCAGTCAGTTCTGAAGAACTGGGTCAGTTCTTCATTTCCCCTTCCTTGGCTCAGTAGTTTGGGCCAGCACACAAACCCATTTTCCTGTATTCCTCACTGTTGCATGTGTTATACTCTTCAGAGAAATTTCATCTTTGCGCTTCTTTCTGTGAAATCCTCCTCCAGAAATCTCATTGGCAGCATGCAAAAATTGCCTTTTCCCGTTCCAACTGCCCCTGCCTTAGTCACTGCTGTCAGATCTGAAGCTGCTCAGCTGCAGAGGGAGGGGAGTTTAGTGCTTTCCCTCTGCTCTCAGGCCATTTTTCCTATGCTTCTTTTTTATTCTTTTATTTTATTTGTGGTCCCTGTCATTCTGTCGGGGCAAAGGGGTAAAGAGATTTGACACTAAGTGCGGGGAAATGCTGTATCTGGAATCTATCTTCCAGACGGCAAAAGAATAAAAATTCATGGCAGGACACCGGCTGCTGCCACGTTCCCTAAGACATATTGCAGGTAGCGTTATTTATTGTGGCACGGAGTTCATGGAAGTGCTACCTCAAAGCACCCGGAGAGATCCTAAAAAGCCCATCTCCCATCAGGTGCAGCTGATTTATGGCGCTGTGCGAGGCGGGGTCAGAGCGCGGCGCGGGAGCCGGGGGCGCTCCGGGCGGGGCCGCCCGTGCTGCTCGAACCCCTGCGGGACCCTGCCCGGACCCCTGCTCAGAACCCCCGCGGGACCCTGCCCGAACCCCTGCCCGGACCCCTGCTCAGAACCCCCGCGGGACCCTGCCCGGACCACTGCCCGGACCCCTGCTCAGAACCCC
>VWYI01025299.1:485822-507589 GCA_013399455.1 Anthoscopus minutus | reverse complement strand
ACCCCTGCCCAGAACCCCTGCGGGACCCTGCCCGAACCCCTGCCCAGAACCCCTGCGGGACCCTGCCCGAACCCCTGCCCAGAACCCCTGCGGGACCCTGCCCGCGAGCGGGGCCCGTGCCCGGCAGCTGCCCGTGACTCTGCCCGGGAGCCAGAGCTGCGGGACGGGACGGCACGGCCGGGCTTGGGGGAACATGGACGGTGTAGTGAGGGGGCCACCGACACGCTCACTGTGCTGGAGGCTGATCCTCGCCCGCAGCGACGGCCACGGCAAGGGGGCCTGACCTCGCTCGGCCAGGCCGGCCACGGCAGAGGCCGTACGCTCCCAGCCCCGTACGAGGGCCAGGGGCCGGGTGGAACCCGCGGCCGCGCAGCCTTGCTCTGCTGGGCAGCCTCAGAGGGGCTGGGGTGGGCAATGGCACGGCTTCCACGGCAAAGGAGAAGGTTTCTGGTCGTGTAGGCTCTAGGAGGGAGGGGCCGAGCATTTATTCACTTGGGGTTCTCAGAAACCTGCAGGGTGGTAAACCAGAAATGTTGGAAACCTCAGAGGTCATTAAAGACCTCTCAAATGATACAAATATAGTACCAATACCTCATTAATTCTTGCAGACCGTCTGAACATTGATTTCCCTTTCCTTTCCTCTGGAGTCCCCGTTTTCTCACAATGTTTGACAGTTAAAGACAAACTCGCATCTTTCAGCTTTTGGAGTTCCAACACAGTGACCACAATAAACATGAGAGCAATTGGGAACAACAAGTATTCAGCTCATAAACCCACACGAAATTAGATGATAGTTAAGCTAATAGCAGCTCTGCTCTCTGCGTGCTTGTCCTATCCATGCGTCTGCTTCTCGCAGAGCTCCTGAAGATTCAAACTTCTGAAGACAGAGGAACTTGTTAGCAGTGACACAGGATCCTGTATCTTGTTACTAGAGGTTTGTGGGGCCTCCTTTGGTGATGGTACAAGCAAAGCACTTTCCCATGTTTTTTCCATCAGATTCCCAGGATTCATCTCATTGCCTTCACCTGTGCCACCTACCTTGCCTGCCACTTGCTGCTGTTGGGTCTGAATCATGGAATCATGCAATGGTTTGGGTTGGAAGGGACCTTAAAGCTCATTTCGTTCTACCCCCTGCCCTTCCCTATCTCAGGCTGCTCCAAGCCCTGCCTCAAACTGGCCCTGCACACTTCTAGGAAGATGCAGTCCACAACCTTTCTGGGTTGTTCCCTTTCCAGCTCCTGAGCTGAAATTCATCACCCGGCTGTGATGGCTGCAGTGGAGGTGTGGGAAACAGCAAAGGCCAGGCAGTGCTCAGAGTGACCTCTGGGGCCACTGCTGCCCTGCCCGAGGGAGCTGCTCCTGCTGCTGCTGGAGCAGGGATGTTGAGGGGGCTTGTTTCCACAGCCGGCTTTTCCTCTGGCCAGCTGGAGGTTATCAGGGCCAGAGGCTGCTCCCCAGCCTCATAAACCTCGTGCACTATTCGGAGTCACGGCTCTCCCACAGAGCTGCCGGTCCTGTTCCATGGGACAGCTAATCCCTCAGCTGGCCTGCTGGAAGCTGCTGTATTGATTTCTGCCTCTCTCTAACCCTCAGTTGTGTGCAGCGCTTGTTAGACATCTGAAGGAATATCCAGTGGGCTGCAGGGGCAGCCAGGGAGTGAGGGACAGGCAGCAGGGCCAGGCGATGTTTGCATCAAGTTTGAGACATGCCAGAAGGAAGGTGGCAGTGGGGCCTCTGAGCCCTAGTCAAACTCTTGGACAAGATTTAAACTAGCACAGCACCGCTGGCTCACTGTAATCATTGACAAAGTAGGTTTTTATGTGTTGAGCCCAGGGGATTTGGTGGTCCTCTGAAGCAGGTTTAGGGCAGTGGATACTTTGCAAGCTGTGCCCAGATGCAGATGCAAGAGAGCCACTGCTGGGGACTTTTCTTCATTTTACTCCCTGTAAGTCACAAGAAGCCTCTGAATTCCAGGCCCCTGTTGGCAAGACATGCATGGCTCTCTGGAAGCATATTTGGGCTGGATCTGTTGGATTTCTAGTCTCTGGGATCTGTCCTTGTGCCCAGTGTCACCCTCTGCCACATACCCTGTTCCCAGACTGACACGGCTCCAAAGAGCTCCTTTATGTGGACGGAGCAGTGGATGATTAGGGAGGTTATGTGGACACTGGAATTGAAGCTTAGAGCCAGGATGAGAGGGCTGAAAGAGGCAAAAAGAAGGATTTAGCATATTTTTAATTAAAATAACAAGCTGGGACCTGTCACTACATAGATTCCTTTGTAAGCAGAGTTCCCTTCCCTCTTTTCATCTTTGACTTTTTAGATTAGGCACTCTCAGAGCAGGGATCACACTTTCCTCTGATCTGGAAAATGCCTGGCATGCTTTGAGGGCTGGCATTGTCTATGCAATAATGAAATAACCACAGTTTTAGTCTCATTGCTGTCTTAACTCCTATCTGCTGTCGTCATGAGATAGTTAGCGGTTGAAATAATTGCACCTAGCACTTACATTATGCTTTTGGTTGTTCACAAATTAATTCGCAAACCACTCTGAGGTCAGAACTGGTACAGCCGCTCTGTGAATTTGGAACAGACACACAGAGATGCAGCTTTTTCTCCCCAAAAGTGGTGGTGCCTGCTGTGTCATGGTGACCTGCATAAACACAAACCTCATCCCAGTTAGAGCATTTTATAGTAGCGCATTAGGAAAAGTGGCTGATCTGTCATGTTCTTTATTTATGTTAAATTAAAAATTAGTAGATCAAGCCAGATTTTGCTCTATTAAACACAGACAGGCTGGTTAAAAGTGACCCTATCAATCAAAATGGTGATTGTATCACATGATTTAAAATTTGTGCCAACAATGGTACAACCCAGAAAAACCAGATCTTTTAAACAAAGCTTGACCCTCCATCCATGTAATTTAGAATAAAACCTTGAAAAGAAGCAAAGCAAACAGAAGTAATTGCAAAATACAAATTTTAATAGACTAATCCTCGGGAGGATCTGTCAGGGGAGTTGAATTTGGATTTGTTTGTACAGATGAGTCTGAATGGCACTTGAGTGCTGGTATAGAGCTGCTCCTAGACCCTGCTGGGAGAGGTGTCCTGGTGCAAACCAGGAACAGGAGATGTGCTGGTGGAGCCTGGAGGTTTCCTAAGGAATGACCTGTTTCCTGCTTTCCCCTCTCTCGCACTCCCCACTCCCAGGGTCTGTGTTGCTGGCTGGGCTCAGTGGTCACTCGCTGCTTTGGACACAACTGCTGTCCCTGGACATCCCTCCACTCCTGTGGGTTCCAGGCTCAGCAGGCCACGAGTGAGGAACAAGCAGAAGTCTGTCACTCAGACCTCTGCCATTAATTTCGATTTTCCCCTGTTTGTTACATATCTACATGAGGTAAATCCTGAGTTGTTCTGGATATTGCATTCGCTGTGGCTGGTGGCACTTTCCTGCCTCGATTCCATCTTTCTGGAGCACCACCCCAGGGTCCCATCAGGCCTCATGTTTCCTCCTTGTATTTTCATTTTGCCAAATCCAGCCTTATGTGTTGATGCCACTCTACAAACTGCCCCGTGTCCATTTATAGCCTCATCTTGGCCTTAGGATTTTACCTTTTCACAAATTCACCAAGGTAGGAATCCAAACACCTGCCCTGTCTCTGGCTGGTGGATGCCCAGTTAAGCAAGATTCAGCAAACATAACTTTGGTTTTCATATCATATTTCTTTCCTTAAATTGCTTGCAATTGCATACAAATTTATTAATCAATTTTCATGTTCCCTAGGCACAATTCACAGGGACTTTGCCACCCCGGTGTGCACCCTGTGTCGTTGTGAGACCACCAATGTTTGATTCTGATCACACCTCTCTTCTGCGTCACGTTCCATTGCAGACAACTTGGTCAGCCTGTCCTGCATTTTCTTTTCTGAAGCTTTCAGACATGACTAGTTTTGCCATTTAAGTATTTTCATCCCTCTGATTAGAGGTTTTGCTCTGTTTTAATATTTGTCAAGAACTAATGGTCACTGGGTGTTGCTTTTAATTGTAACATCTGCTCCAGCTGTGGAGAAGTAGAAACAGTCTCAGCCCTGTACATAGGTCAAAGACTTGGCCACTTTTTCCTCTAAACTGAGTCCAGGCAACTTATTTCTCCAAAGCTGCTGGTCTAAGGCAGCACTTTCATTCCGAAGATGAAAGGTGAGTGCCAGGTTGTGGGGCTGCCGAGCCTCTCCATCTGCTTTCCCCATTAGCAACTGGGAGCGGAGCGGGCAGGTGGAGCAGGCTGAGCGTGCCTTTGCAACACCACCTAAAATCACGTTTGATTTGCTCCCTTTGATGGCATGTTCACAGTTATCTTGCCACGACTCTGATCTTCTCCAGCTGCATGGCCCTTTAAATCCCCCATTTCAAATAGGAAGGAGAAAGCGATTTGGTGGAGCCCTTCCCATCCTTCGGATCCGTGCTCTTATTAAGGCTCATATCTATTACTTTCTTCCTTTCTGAAGGAGTCAGCTTGATTCAGTACTTTTGGGACTTGGGGACATTAATGTATCTGTTTTATGTAACACGGAGTCATTATTAACAGAATCCTAGATCATAAAAAAAGGGCTAACGAGAGACAAGGAGGGTTTTTCCCCTTGAAGCTCGTAGCAGCGGTGCCGCGGAGAGGCCGGGGTCAGGGAGCCGCCGCCTGATTGGGCGCGCGGCCGCCGCAGTGGCATTTCTGCAGTTTCATCAGAAAGTCTAAATAATCCATGTGAAAACCCAGCGTTATTTACAGGAGACACATCCGTGCTGCCGGGGCCGGAGAGGCACCGGAGCATCGCCTCGGCTCCGGGTGCCCGTGTTTGTGCCGGGACACCGCTCCTGCGGCCCTTACTGTGCGGGAGCTGGAGTCGGGGATACAGGAGTCGGAGAGTGTTAAAAAGAGAGCAGTCAATGGCCTGAGGAGGGAAAACTGGCAGGGACCCAGGGGCTGCTTAGCGCTGCTCTGGGAAGGAGTCAGGGGGAGAACTTGGCGCTGATGTCTGCACTGCAGAGCAGGGCTGCTGCTCCCCTCTGGCACCCGAACCACTCTCCCAACATGGAGCTATTCCCTGACAAAGCTTTTCCTTTTCTGTGTTGGAGCACAGGCTGCCCCTAAGCCAGGAGAAGGAATTGGAGCTGAGCTTGTGGCTCTCAGAGGACTCTGACCCAGAGAAGCTGCAGAGAGAGGGGGCTGAAGTAACAATTGAAGCTTTGGTAGTCTCCTCATCCTGGAACCACAGAATCCTAGATGGGTTTGTGTGGGAAGGGCTCATCCCGTTCCACCCCCTGCCATGGCAGAGATGCTTTCCACTAGCCCAGGTTGCTCCAAGCCCTGTCTTGCCTGGCCTTGAGCACTGCCAGGGATCCAGGGGCAGCCACAGCTGTTCTGGGCAAATGTCCTTAGGGGTTGTCCAGTACCTCAGAAGGCTGGCAGGAAGCAAGCAAGCTGTGCCAGAGAGATTACCAGCCAATCCATTTATTCAGGATTAGAATTTAATAATTTTTTTTCTACCTTCAAGTTTGAAAGTTATTTACAGGGAGCTGAAATGCCCCCTTTGCTGTTTATATCTCTCTTTTAATATTTTTCCTTTTCTTAGTAAAGGAAAAATACCTTTCTTAGTTTTGTTTTATATAAATTGACACATGAGTATTTGAGGAGGGGGAAGACTAGGGATGTTTCCTTTAAGGTTTTATTAAAGAATCACACACTCTTATAAAATGGCATAAAAGAAACAGCAACTGCACCATGCACAGCACGACAGCTCCTTTCCACCCATTTCAGGAGCACTCTGGGTGATCCTTGTAACGTGGTTGGTGTCTGTGGCAGAGCCCCAGAGCCACAGCCCCGTCCTGAGCCTGCACAGCCACGCACTCGGAGCTCGCTGGGTGACCTCCCTGGCCGGGGCTCCAGCCAGGATGTGTGGGGTTCTTAGAGCATACCATGACCCAAACCTAGAGCTCAAGCTAGTGAAATCCCGAGATACTCTCCATCTTGGAAGTCTGCAGGCTCAGAGCCACTCAGAGAGCTGATGCACTCAGGTGAGGTGCCAAGTTGGTTTCTAGGTTAGAAACTGCAAACCCAGGTCCATCCTGCTCTCTTGATTTAGAATGAATTTTATTATTAATTTTAAATATTAAGTAAAACAATGTAGTAGTTACATGTCCTGTGCAAGATTTGACAGACAAACTCTCGACTATTGTCCTCTTCTGCACATGTAAGAATTCTCTTTTATATCTGTTTTCTTCATTCTGTTCCTGAAAGAAGAATAATCATGAGTAGAGCAGCTCCCCCTCATCTGGAGGAACTGGAATCAGGACACATGTTGTCAGGAAACCACCTCTCTTGCTGGTTCATGACATTTTGCAGCTGACTGAGATCTTAGAGCAGTGCCTGGGCTTCCTCCCTTCCCTCTCAGCAGTTCTCCTTGCAAGGGACAGTGTAAGGGATTAATCTGCTCTGATTCTGCTCTTTGCAGAAACCAGATTTATGACAAAGGAAGGACAAGCCTGCAGCTAAGCTGGGGGACCACTCCCAGATGGTGTTTGACTTTGGAGCTCTGTGGCCAGGCTGGGATGTGATGCTGGGGCCACGAGGTGCTGCAGTCGGGCTGTGGGTGCAGAGCTGGGTGTAGGTACATGCAGGGTTAGAGGAGATGGGAAATAAAATCACTGTTGTGGCTATGAGTTGGGCTCCCTAAAGCACACATTTAACACAAATATGCATAGAGTATTAAAACTGATGTAGTTCCTATTTTCCTTGGAATTCTGGTTTCTGAAACTCAGTGCTTTCCACCACAACCACAAACATTGGGAAGGATTTTTAACAGAAGGCTGAGCTGGGTATGGCTGCAAACAGGAGCTTCAGGAAAGCCACCAAATTGCATGAGTAAAACCTTACCAACAAAATCTTGTGTCGTCAGCTCTAGGCTTGGTAACATGGTGGAAAACCCCTGTCTGGACCCCAGGTGTGGGCCCCAAACCCAGCACTTGGCTGAATTTGCAAATGGCTGCATTGGTTCTCTGGGCAAAGCACCTCCAGAGCTGCTGGATATGTTCAGTTTGAGCCCTTCTTTCAATTTGCTTTGAGATTAGACTTGGCCACAAGGTCACAGCCTAGGGGGAAATTTTGGAACAATTTTCAAAGCAGTTAATTTGGACATTTTTCAAGTATTTAAATGCAAATACGAATGAATAAATAATTTATGCTTGCTTTAACTGAAAAATATTTTAGTTTAAGAATACACAAATTGTCTCACATTGAGTATGGGCTGTCTGTGGAGCAGCTGGCAGCTGGGAAAAGCAAGTTCTAAACCTGGGAAAGGGGCCACGTAGCACTCGGTACCTTCCCAGTTGTGTTTACCTTTGTATCTGTTGCTTTGACTGGGCTGTTAGGGAGCGAAGGAAACTGTGACAGTACAATAATACGCACTTGAAAAAAATTTATAGAACCTATTACAATGTTGTTTAAAAATCATTATTATATTGTAATGGAGTTAAATGCTGTGTTTATGTAAGGCTTTAATTCCTGAGGAATTCCAGACTGTGGGGCCAGGCTAATGTGACAAAACAGTGAACTCGGAGATGTGTGTGTGTGTTCATTGCAGAGCTCCTGCGGGGACCCAGACATAGAGGGAAATAATTTATTTTGAGAAAAATAGCTTTTAAAAGTTTGCAAAGCTATGTTAAATGGGAGAGATTGAATAAAAGTGAAGATATTTTAGAAAAATAAGAAAAAATGAAAATCATTATACATTTTAGCAAGGTTTTCTTTTGAAACAAAACTTTTTAAAAACCCCACAGTCCAAATGAAAAGTTTTGCTTGTGTCAAACAAAATAGTCTTATCAAACTCAAAATATTTTTGGTTTTTCTTTAGCAATATAAATATTTCCATTTAACATGAAGCATCCTTTCAGGGTCTGGGTTTGATGGTCAGTCAGTGAACCAGAGCAAAGCTGTGGGTTCATATCCTTACATGAAAAAGGGATGGATGTGCCAGGGCTCCCCAGGGTCAGTGCTGGGGTGCTGGGAGTGTCTGTGTGTGTGCTGCCCCTTGTCCAGCTGGGCCATTCCCTCGGCACATCAGCACTGCCTGGTTTGGCAGCAGCACCTGGGGCTGTCCTGGAGCTGCCAGTTACACTGCCCCAGACCCCTCCGCCTCTCTAAGGAGCTCCCCTGTTCTCATCTCATCCTCACCTCCTGGACCATCTCTGGAGTCTGGAGTGGAGTGTAAATTGGGTGTTGTGGGGTTTTTATTCTACTTTTATTCTCTTTAGGTTCAGCTGGAGAGAAAAGGCTTTGGGGAGACATTAGAGCCCCTTCAGTGCCTGAAGGAGCTTAAGAGATCTGGAAAGGGACTTTGGACGAGGGCTTGGGGTGCCAGGACAAGGGGGAATGGCTCCCCACTGGCAGGGGGCAGCGATGGATGGGATATTGGGCAGGAATCCTTCCATGTGAGGGAGGTGAGGCCCTGGCACAGGGTGCCCAGAGCAGCTGTGGCTGCCCTGGATCCCTGGCAGTGTCCCAGACCAGGGATGGAGCTTGGAGCAAACTGGGACAGTGGAAGGTGTCCCTGCCATGGCAGGGGGTGGAATGAGATGGGCTTTAAGGTCCCTTCCCACCCAAAAATTTCTGTTTTTATGGTTTGTTGTGGGTGTCAAGAGACAAAAACCCAGTGATTTTGGTGAGTTTGGGAGCATATTTGCTGCAGTTGGTCCTGAGGAGCCATGCAGAGGGACATCAGAGCACCATGAGGAGCACTGTGGCTCCTCCTGCCACAGGCTTCCCCATAAGCCAGGGGAGAATCAATCTCCCTCCTGGCTCCAGCTGCTCTGCCTAAGGCAGAGTGTCTGCAGGGACCAAGGGGACACTGCCTTGTGTCCTGCCCACATCCCTGTATATGTCAGGGCTCTCCTGGCCAGAACATGGTGCTGGCTCCTCAGCAGGGTCCTGGGGAAACCCCAGAGAGTCTCAGGCTTGGGATGAAAAACAAAGACTGACTGATTTCAAATAACAATGCCAGAATCCTAACAAGATTATTTAACTTTTAAGGGGGGGTGGGTGAACATTTTTTCATCCATTTTTATTGATTTTCAGTATGGTACAAACCCCAGCCATGTACAGCAGTAACACAGGAAAAGATACAATCATTGAACACCAATTACAGCTCCAACAGCCGGCTCTGGACGGTGGCTGCAGATGCACACTAGGAGTAAAAAACTTATAACCAGGATTTAAAATGAACAATTCCATGTCCTGCTGCAGTGCTCTGCTGGGGATTTCCTCCTTGAGGGACTGGCTGTGTGGTTTCCTCTGTGCCGCAGTCACTGCTGGTGCATCCTTGTCCCAAGCCTGGACGCTGATCAGGATGTGACCAGAGAGGCTCAGTCAGCCCCAGCAACGTGAGCAACTCCTCGCTGTCCATTCCCAGGATGGTTTGGGCTGGAAGGGACCTCAAAGCTCATCCTGTTCCACACCATCCCATGGGCCTTCCACTATTGCAGGGTTCTCCAAGCCCTGTCCAGCCTGGGGCAATACCTGGGCACATCCAGATGTGCCTCAGCCTCTCCATGGAGGATCTGTGTCCCTTTCTCCATCCCTCCCAGAGCAGCCCCAGTGCTTGATAAATGGCTTCATTGGCTGTGTGGAGCTGGGCTGTGCCCTGCAATCAATGGCACGTCTGAGTCGGAGGGGACATGGGGACACAGGCCCAGCCATGTGTGTGCCAGCCCTCGTAAGCCATGGAGCGTGAAAAACCAAGTAACCAAAACCCTCTCTAGCATTGTGAAAGTTTTATGGTCATTTTTCCAATTACATAATAGAGTTCATAATCTGTTATGAATTAGCATAAATCAGAATCAGCCCACAATTAAGAAAATAAGTTAAATTGCATTTTGTAAAGCATTGTTCTGTCTGAACAGTTTGCTCTCGTGCTGCTAACCTGACAAATTTGATAATTCACAACATCCTCCTTGGAATCTGTTGGAATTACTGAGGTTTTACAACAGCCTATACGTATGGTCACAGCAGCCGTGGGTGCTGCAGACAGGCTGGGTTCAGGAGGGCAGAGTGTTGTTCAAAAGCCAAACTACTGAGTCTATGTAAGGTCGAGTATTGGGAGAAATTTCTTCCTGGAAAGGGCTGTCCATCCCTGGAACAGCTGCCCAGGGCAGTGGTGGACTCTCCATCCTTGGAGGGATTTAAAAACCATGTAGATGAAGCACCTGGGGACATGGGGCAGTGGTGGCCTGAGCAGTGCTGGGGAATGGCTGGACTCATTGGCTTAGAGGCCTTTTCCAACACAAAGGATTCTGTGATTGTGTTCTGGCAGGAGGGAATCACCACCCAGAAATGTTAGGAACAGCACCAGCTTAGCAGGCAGAATTAGTGGGTATTTTTGCCATCATCATGGTATCCCTAGATGGTGTGAGGAGTGATGTTCAAATTACAGCAGGAGACAAGAAGCAGCAAAGAGCGTGTTTTCATCACCCTGTGCTGGGCCTGCCCTGGGCATGGCCCGAGGTGGCTGCAGAGCCCTCCCTGAGGGTCTGCCCTGGGCATCAGGGCTGGCTCTGTTTGCATCTTGGGCACTCGAATGAGTTTGTGTAGCTGGGGCAGGGCAGCCCGGTGCTCCTGCCCTGCAGCTCAGCTTTGCTGTGCTGTCCGGCCGGGGCAGCCAGCACCGCTGTCCTTGCTGTCCTTGCTGTCCTTGCTGTCCTTGCTGTCCTTGCTGTCCTTGCTGTCCTTGCTGTCCTTGGGCTGTGGCTGCTCAAGGCCGTGGAGAGATGAGCTCTGTGCCGCTGCTCCACCGCTGCAGCCCTGGCGTTTCAGCACCTGCACACAGCTGATTTTTTTAAATTTGCAGGTTGGTGTGACAGAGCAGGGAGTGTGGCAGAGCCCCTCGCCTGGCTCAGTCATACACACAGCCTCAGGGCCTGGCCTGCAGCTTCTGCTTCTCCTGCGCCTCCACGGGTATTTCTGACAAAGAAAGCGAGTCCATGGGCCCTCACTTCTGAAACAAAGGCGTAATGCAAGGGTCGGGCTGCCCCGGCTGGCAGTGGCTGTAATTCTTGGCAGGGTGTGACATGCCCATCCTGTTGAATTAGCACGGGGCACGAGGAATTTGGCACGGTGCTAATTGCGATCAGACAGGAACAAGTGGCCTCAGTATGTGGGCACGTGGTGGGACAAAGGGAGTGCCCCAAGCCCCTGGCCCCACGAGGGGCAGCTGCTGCCTGCCCTGGGCAGGCACCCAGAGCCCCCCTTGTCTCCGTGCTGGCAAGAAGGACTCAGGCTTAGTTTAGTGTGGCCTTTGTCAGATGCTCTTTCTTTGCCATACAGGAACTCAGCTGCTGCAGAAAAGGCAGCTGCTGCTGGGAAAACTCCCTGCCATGCTGGGAAAGTTCCCTGCCTCGCTGGGAAAACTCTCTGCCATGCTGGAAAAGCTCCCTGCCATGCTGGAAAAGCTCCCTGCCAGCTTCAGCCGGGCAAGAGGGATTCCCGTGTCATTCTGGAGTCCAGGAGAGGAGCTGGCAAGGCCAGGAAGAGGAATAAGCTTCCTTGCAGCAGAGTACCCTTTCCAGAAAGCAGTCCTTTAGTGACAAGTTCAGAGCCACTTCCCTCCACCCACCCCACCCTGGGACGTGGCCTGTGCAGCCAAGGTGACAGGGGAGCAGGGCAGTGAGCCTTTGGTAGGCACATTCATGAGCAGGGTGAGGGCAGCTTCAGTAGCCCCTGCCCACCTGCATCCATCCCAGGACAAGGAAAGGGATTTCATCCTCTTTGCAGTTGGATTTGGAGGATGATCCTCTGAGGTGGGAGGTGTTTGCAGCGAGATTTCTCCCAGCCATGGCAAAGCTTTCCTTCTTCAATCAGTGAGAGGATGGAGTCAGGTATTTAGCAGGAACTAGCCGGGTAGTAGCCAAAGGATGGTTGTCACATCTGCAGTGCCACTTCAGAGCCTAGGGGGATCCAGGCTCACAACACCTGCCAAAGTGCAGGTAATGCATCCCATTACACAGATGAGCACTGGCACTGTGGCTCCAGTCTGAACTCCAGCTGGTTTGGCAGGAACTCTTCTCTCTTAAATTTAATTTTTCTGAATGTTACCCTCATTACCTGCATGTCACTTTGCTTTCTCCTCTTGCAAGTTATTCATGAATAAGCTGAAGCAGTGCAGAATTTCTGCTCCATCCCTTGCTAATGTTGTGTTTGTGCCCTTTTTTCCTGTCTTTTTATCAGGAATTCACAGGAAGATTAATCCCTCTTACTCCATGACAGTTTAGTTTCTTTAAGAACCTTTAGTGAGGGATGTTCTAGAAAAGCTTTTAGAAAATCAGATTCCACTGTATCAGCCCAAATCTCCTGTATTAGCAGGGCTGGTTCCTCATCAGATGACTCGGATCTGGACATGTAAACTCTGCTCTTGTCTTTCAGGCTCTGCCCCAGACATGTGTATATTCATTACTGCTAATTCTGATCAGTCCCACTGTTTTCCACCTTTTTGCCTGTTCTGGAAATCAAACTTTGTGGTCTGTCATTCCCAGGGTCACTCATAAAAATCTTCACCTTCCAATCCTCAGATGCAAAGGAAGAAAGTTCAGCAATTTCATATTTGGTCTCCTTGAGAAAACAAGGAGCTTTTGGCCTCTGGTGATTTGTTGCTCTGGCATATGAACCCTGCTGACCCCTGCATAGTCAACGGCAGTGCAAGGAATTAATTTAATTTTGCTGCTGTGCCGTTATCTTTCTTAATTCCCCCCTTTACTCCTTGCCCATCTATCAGCAGCTCTGAGTGACAGACAGGCTTCCTGCTTTTGTGTTGGAGAAGCTTTTATTAGCTCTATGAACTCTGATGATTGTTCTCCAGACCCTGTTTTGCCTTGCCTTATCGTGGGTTTGCACTTAGTGTGCTGGGTTTATATCCTTTTCTATTTTTATTGTTTGGAAACAACTTCCATTTTCCTGAAAGTACCTTTTTTATTTCAGATAACTTCCTTTTTCCGTTGGTTTAAACTAAGCTTTGAATGTGTGGTGGTTTAGCCTTTCCCCTGGTGTGTCTTACACATGCTTGTGTCCCCAGTGTTGACAGAATCCCAGGATGGTTTGGGTTGGAAGGGCCTGAACGTTCCCCGCTTGCCACTCCTGCCATGGCAGGGACACCTTCCACTAGCCCAGAGTGCTCCAAGCCCCAGTGCCCAACCTGGCCTGGGACACTGCCAGGGATCCAGCCACAGCTTCAGGTGTAGAGTGCAGACAGAGGAGCAACAAACTGGGCAATAGCAAACAGTATTTCCTGAGAGTTCTGTAACTTCTAGTTATAAATTCCTGACAGCCACAGACATGTGATTGCAGCAAGAGCCACCACTGGAATGGGAAAGTTCCTGTCCCAAAAACCTCCTGGCATCAGTTGCATGACACCTCCTGGTCAGCTGCCCATCCAGGTGCTGAGCTGTGCACCCAAAAGGAGAGTTTTCCTTGGGAAGAAGACTTTTCCTGAAGCAGGCTGTTTTCCCTGACTCTTCAGTGTGTTTGTTTTCCTACTGATGTCTCTGCTCCCCTGCTGGGTACATGAGCAGCCAGACTGGGCTGCACTGGTAGAGCAGAGGAGACCACAGAGCTTCTGGCTTCACTGAGGGCTGAGTCAGTCTGTGGTACAGATGACCATGGGAGTTTCTGTGGGCATAGCTACCTAAATATAATTGACTGGGTCTTTTCCCTATGAAGCCAGGAGGCTGGGAGGTGAAGCTGCCTGGTTTGTAGGAGGCAAAGGATACCTGTCACAAAGGTGCTAGAGGTCAGCCCTCAGTGACAGAGGAGATGGAATGGCTGGGAATGTTGACTGAGTTGAAACTGAACACAAAACATGTTAACTCTGTGCTGTACCCAAACTTCTGTTTCTTTTGGTGCATTATTCCAAATCCTTCAAAATATTTTATATACTTCCCATTCTTTTATTTGCAGGCTTTGATCTGGATAGTTTGTACTGACTTTTTCTGGTCTGAATAGGAACCATCTCCCCTGCTCCACTCATTGGCACCAGATCCTGTGGCATCTCCACTTTTCCACAGTGAGGTAGGAAAACCTAATTTTCATAATCCTTGTAGAAGCGATTTTTGTGTTGGTCGCCCTCCTGGGATGTGTAATGTAAATCACCTGGATTAGGAGAGATGTGATTACACGTAAGAGAGCCATTCTCAGGCAGAGTTGAGGGTTCTTTGTACTCCCTGAGCTGCAGGGTTTCCTCACTTCTTCTCATTGCACTGTGGCTTTGTTTAAATGCCACCTGTCTGAAAGTGTTGTGGAGCACCTCACTCGCTGGGCAGTAGTGTTGGCTCTCTTACTTTCAATGAAAATGGGTTATTTTAACAAGGTCATCCATAGATTGTGTTTTTCCTACATGTCTACAAAGCCTTGCTGGGCTGCAGCTCTGTCTGGGCTGGTGAAGAACCATCAGGGCTGTGTTATTTAATTATTTGTGTTGACCTTAACTGTTAGTTTCTGTCATTAAAGAACAGGCCAAGTGATTAGTGCCCTTGGCTTAATCTTCTTAGAAGGAAAACTGTCCCTTGAACGTCTGTCCTAATCAAACAGCCATAAGGAAAGATGAGGAAAGGATGAGACTCCCGCTCTGGTTCATTTTCCATGTGAATTGGTGGAAGTAAATCATATTTGGATGGGCTGTTACAATTCACAAATACGAGTTTCCCAAAAGGATGGTAAATGATGTGCTGGCAGAAACACATCTTCCTGAACCTGGGACAAATACCCCTTTCCTTCCTACCAGTATCCCCACCATGAGATTTGGCACTGGAAAAAAACCTGTGGTCCAAGTGTAGTAATTTCATTTAGAATTATTTTGTGTGTAAACAGACTTCAGTGAGTCACTGTGAAGTACCTGGTTTTAATACATTTGTATATTCTTAGTCATTCATAATCTGAAGGATACTTGGTATTACCAAACCAACCTTGTGTGATTCTGATAGCAATGGAAAGATTAATGACAGATTTAAGAAAATACTCCTCAGAGTTATCTATCTTGATGTAAAACTGAGAAATATAAATTTGGAGTTGGATTTTTTTGCATGTGTTTAGTTCTTGGAGATGGGGTGGTTTATTCTTTAAAGGTTTCTTTCCTGTTTTCTTCCTCCATTTTTATCTGGAGTATTTTGTTTACGACATGAGTGCACACTTCAAGTTCTTGAGAATCATCAGACTTATAAATGTAATAGAAACCTTGGGAAATTGTGTGAAAGGCAAACTCTCATTTGCTTTGTGCTCTCAATATCCCAGAGGATTCTGAGGAAAGCATCTACTTTTTCCCATTTAGTTAGGCAATGTTCCAGGCCTTGGTGTTCTTTGAGGGGATGAATGGTGTTTTTCAGGGGTTATAAACTGAATCCAGAGATTTTGTGGAGGAATGGCAATGCTGAAATCCCACCTTACCTGGAGTCAGTGTTCCTGATTTTGATATGAGAATGAGAGGGGAAAACAATGGATGGAGCACAGAAAGGACAGAGAAGCATTGAGAAGGTGGGACAGGAGGAAGTGAAAGAGGGTTGGCATGGGGACAATTGGAAAGATTTTGGAGAGATAACATGACTTTCTCATATTATGAAGCCTTTTGATTTTGTGGTATTGGAGATTGCAAGTTTTCTTTAAAACTGTGTAGCATCTGCAAAAGAACTCCATTTCAGGAGCAATCTGTGTGCTGTTTCCATTAATGACAGTGGTTGAAAAAGTGGAATTATGCTGTGGGATTCCTGCCTAACCTCAGAGCTTCATCAGACTGAGTGGGGCTGTGAGATGGTGACACAAACTCAAAAAACACCCCTGGCCACCGGGTGAAAGAGAAGAGATGGGGAGTTAACACCTTGGGGAGCTTTGGTTTGAGCATCTTAGTTAATTAAAACTGCAGGTTTAACTGTGGTGGAGAGACAAACACAAGTAATGAAAAGCAAGTGTGAAGTGAGTATGGAAGGACCTCACACAAGTGGCAAGAAGACAAGGAGAAAGCCTCCAGAGGAGAATTACTTTTCTAATGTCCATGGGAAAATTGGCTTTTGATAGCAGAATTTTAACTTTTAATTTTGTACAGCTGGTACAAGCAGGTACAATTTTATTTTGCCAAAGGGCAGGATATTGTGAGGCTCATGTGTTTTCAGAAGAGACCCCAGGCCTTGACCAGCTGAGGGAGAAAAACTAGCAACTTTGGTTCTGTGTCAGTAGAACACACTCTGTTCACTTCCCCTGTAAGAAGGGACTTTCTTCTCCATGCTAGTCAGAATGGTTCTTTTGGGCCTAGAATAGACTTGGTCATTAAACAGAAGGCTTTGGTTTCAACATGGTGAGAAAAAGGCCCTTGTTCATACTCTGCTATAGTTTCATAGATTTAATTATGGGGTATTATTATAATTACCTATTTAGTGGCTAATTGCTCTTCCATAAGTGCAGAGGAAGGGGAGAACATGGAACCAAGGCTGTATTTCAGGATACAAAAGGGTATTTGTTACTGTCTTTTAATGCACATCATCTTGATCTTCTGGTATAAGAATATAATTTATTTTTAGTAACTTTCTTCTATTTCATTTCAATACCGAAAAAACTGCCTGGAAATATGTTTGCAGCTCATCGCCTGGGTGATGTGCTGGCATATATGAGACAGTTCTCGTGATTTTCCAAAATACTTTTTAACTAGCACAAGGCTCTTTCAGAAAGCTGCTGTGAAAATGTGTTTTTATTTCAGTGGCTCCAAAGCCCATTTGCACCTCACCAACAGTCCAGGCATGATCAGCAGGAGCCTGAGAAAACAACAAACATTTGGCCCTGGCACAGGTGCCCAGAGCAGCTGTGGCCGCCCCTGGATCCTTGGAAGTGTCCCAGGCCATGTTGGACATTGAGGCTTGGAGCACCCTGGGATAGAGGAAGGTAGAACAAGATTGGCTTTAAGGTCCCTTCCCACCCAAACCATTCTATAATTCTGTGATTTCACCATTATTTGCTGTGTTTACAAATTAAAGTTTAATGATAGGGACTGGTGGTAGTTTAGGATAAATTTGGAAGATTCTTAAGGGATTTAGTTTGTTTATCTAATCGTAGAGATAGATTAAAGTCCATTAGAGTAAGATTATCCAGCATGTCTTTACCAGGTACTAATTGGAGATGCTTCCTCAGACAAGAGTTTGTTGTTATTGTTTTCCTTGCTGAAAAAATGAGGACGTGTGGCAGGTGTTGAGAGATTTTCTTCCAGTTTCTCCAAAAGAAAAAATCTTTGGTTTGTAGCTGGTGAAATCAGCTGGAATTAGTGGGACCCCTCGCTGGGCACAGAGCCCTGGAGCCTTGGCCATGGGCCCAGACAGTGTTAGAGCTGGGTGCAGAGTGACAAAGGGGCTGAAGCCCATTTCTCTTTTCCCTGCTAAGATTTTTGCTTCCTAGAAGTACTGATTACAGACTTTTGGAGCTCAGAGAACTGTGCCAGTGACACATTTTCAGGGATGTGTGTTGGGGCAGGGAAGGGTGTCCCTGGCTGCATGTCTGGCCCCACAGATGGGCACACTCAGACTGGGGCTCAGAGGGCATTCACATTTGCCTAAAAATCCTGTTAACAAATATGTAAGTTGTGCATCTGTGACATTCAAAGCCCCCACACACCATTTACAAACAAAAATCATACAGTATGTCAGTTTTTTTCTTATTTGATCAATTCTGATAAAAAGGCCATGCTTGGATTAAATGTTTTTATTCTCAAATCATGTGGCACTTTAGGGGACAGTAACATTTGTAAAATAATCTGTCTAAGTAACACAGGAGAGGAAGGCACCTGAAGAGCCTGGTGTCAGCATCCTGGGGCCAGGTCCAGGACAGTGGTGGCACCCGGTCCACGACGTCCCCTGTGGCCACCAACCTTCCCGTCGGGGCTGCTGGCTGAAGGACGCTGCTGGGCCAGAGCAGAGGACCCGTGTGAATGAACTCGAGTGATTTTAAAAGTCAAACAAAAGTGATTTTAAATCTTTACGTGCTCTGAAAGTTGTTTCTAGTTAAAGCCCATCGCGTCAGACAGAGGAATTCCGGCATCACCGGCAGCCAGAGCAGAGACAATGAGGACCGACCTCTCTTTCTGCCCAGTCGCTGGTGTTTGTTTGCGGCTCTCTAAAGACAATGCTACAACATCTTTACACACACCACCGGCTTTGTAGTAACTGTCTCCTTGGAGCCTTGGCACGGGCAAGGACACGCATGTCCAGGCATTTTCCAGGTGGCAGGATTTCCTCCTCTAGCCCCGGCGCCACGAACCCCCTCCTTTCAGCCCCTGCACCATTTAAATAGATCATTTGTTTTCATTATAGGTTTTTTGCATCCCTGCCTTTCATTGCTGTTAATGAATTTCTAGGGTCTGATTGGGAAACAAAAGCCAAACACAAATCTAAAAAGGGCTCTGACAAAGGAGCCGGTTGAGCGTCTGACAGGCTGTGCCCCGCATGGCCACGGCTGCCGGGCTGACACCGCCCGGGCAGCGCTGGTTAATATGCTAATCTGCTGGTCGCCGTTTAAGATTCCGCTCAGGTCTGAGCAGGCTCGGCAGCCGGGCGCAGGGAAGGGGAAGGGGTGTCTGCTGGCAGCCCCGCGGCCGTGGCACATCCCGGCTCCGCCACGCGGCCCCTCCGCGCCCCCGCTGCCCTCCGCCCTCCTGGGCACACCGTACGTACCATCCACACCAGCCGGACGGCTTTCCGCAAAGCCGGGAAACAGGCAACGGGCAAAAGCCACGTATGATTGGCTCGTTCCTCTGCCTCCGTGTCCCCAAAGATTCCCACTGTAATAGACCATGTGTTTCTGCTGCTGGAGAAGCCCAGAGCGTAACGTGCCAAAATCCAGCAACAATGAAGTCAGACGGAGTTTAGCATCCAAAACAAAGGGACGGCATTTCTGTAGCTCACTGACAACACAGCAGTTGCAGGATGGTTTAGATTTCCCTTTATTCTCTCTCCCCACCCAACCTCAGCCCAAGAGAAAGCCAACATTTATTAAAATTCATCTGTTCAGGACAGCAGCTAGATGCCCAGGTTGGAAGGAAAGCTTGCTCCTGGTATGCCCAATGACTGCCACCTTTCCTGTGTGCTTGTCAGTTGCAATCCCCAGCTGGAGCAAGGGGGTTCTGATTTCCAGAATTAAGAAAGGAATTGGTTCCAGACACAGTTTCCATAGTCAGGTCCGTCAGGTCCTGCAGCCACAGGAGAACTTAATTCCTCGAGCTCCCTCTCCTTTGTTTTCTTAGCATCACAGTAGTTCTGGAGGGCGTCTGGAGAATCCTCAGCTCTGGCTTCATCCAGGGGATTTCAGAAGTTGCATTCTCAGGGCAGGTCAGATGTGGACGAAACCAAGTCTCCACCTGACACATAAGCAGACAAAGCTGTTTAACCTCTGAATTATAGCAAAGCTCCATAGTTCTCTCTTCTGTTGTCTCATGCTCCAAGCAAACTGCTCCTTGCAGTTCTCTCTCCTGGTGCCAAGCACGTATTCCAGCTGCAGCTCGGCAGCGCGGGGAAATTCCTTCCAAGTCCCTGGCAGAACAGTCGGCGCTTTCTCCGGAGCTGCAGGCTTGATTGTCCTTGATTATTTTATTTCTCTGGCTCTGATCCAAGATGTTCCCTGTCATCATTTCAGTGTCTTTTCTCATAATCCCTTTTCTAAACATCATCAACAATTAACTGATTCTCTCATATCTACAAACACATGCACACACACGCAGGCGCGCGCGCACACTCCACCGAGCCTCATCAGGGCATTTTTTGCCTTTAAGTATAAGAAATTACAGCTTCTCATTAGCTGAAGAGCATGTTTTGAAAGGCTTTGTGTTTACTCACTTTGCAAGTGATGCTGGCGCTTTTAATTATTCTCCTTTTGCATATCATAAGCGAGCAGCGAGCTGCTCCAGCCAGCCCGGGCGACGTGTATTCCCAGGAAGGCAGGAGGAAGGGATCGCGTTTTACCTCACTGCTGCTGCTTTCTTCCCTTTCTGTCAGCCAGCCAAGGAATCCCCCCAAAGCTCTTACGTAGCAGATACCAAAACCGTGAGTCACTTTCCACTCCCAAAGCAGTAAGTCCATCGCATCCCTGTGCAGAAGGGCGAGCACAAGGCTGGAATCTCTCCAGGCTGCTGGCGTACCCCGGCACCAGTTCTCCAGTGGTGACTTTGTTTTCCTGCTCATGCTTTTTCTCCTCGGCTCTCTCGTCTCTTCATTCCTTTTCATGCCATTCCCATTTTCTTCCTTCCTTCCTCTCCATCCGTCTCTGTTGCTGGCAGCAGCAAACCCAGCCAGATCTGGGTCTCTCTCGCCTTCTGTAGAGCTTTTTTCTCCGATTTTTTCCCCCTGTATCTGCTGCAGCCTTTGGCTGCTCACTCTGCCAGGTTGGATCACCAAAGACACACGACTCGCTCACAATGAATAATCAATACAGATATTGATCTGCGGAAAATGTTTGTAAATTCCTGAAAGGGGAATCAAGAACAGCGGGACAGGGAGGCTTGTGGGGGACGACAGGGTGCTCCGGGCTGCAGGCAGCGCCTGGCCAGAGCCCGCATCCTGCCGCCTCCGAGGTGACGGGTGCTGGAATGCGCGCGGGCGGCGGCGGGTGTGTGCGGGGGCTTCTGTATTTTCATTTCTCTACAGCTGCTTCCCCTGAAGAATCGGGAGGCGAGCAGCTGAGAGGCCCCGTCGGTGCCATGCCTTGGCTGCGCTCCAGCACTGTTTTGTTTCCATCATCACACGCCACTTTGAAATTTGCATAAATACAAGGGTTATTTTCCCTCGTGCCTCCAAAAAGGTTTAAGAAGGTGGGAAAGTGTTTCTGTAAGGAGGGATGGCTGGGTCTAGTCATCATTTTCAGGATTTACTTTCTAATCCATGTATTTGTAAGAAGAGGAGGCAGAGATGAAAATAAAGGGCAATAAGAAGGACATGGAGAAGACAAGAAAAGCTGTTTGAATGTGTAAGAGCCTTGGACTGCAAAAAAACCCTGTTCTCCAGTGGGCACCTGCATGTGTTTGGTTTGTGTAAGTGGAGAGCCAGGTCAAACATCTCCATCCAGCACTATTCCCATCTTCCTATGGACAGGTCTGCCCTGGTCAGAAGCCGGGGATGATCATCGAGCTCTAAGATTCCATGAAGGCTGGAGTCAGACCATCTTCAGAGCATCCTGAGCCCATCCTCAGGAGCCACTTCCTGCCTGCCCGTGTAGTGTGCGGAGCACACGTGGAGCCGCTGACATTCGCCCAGTTGGCTCCTGGCACAGTCAAGCTCACTGCTACTGCAGGAGTGTCCTTGTTGTGTCTCTTCCACGTCATCTCTCTGGTTTCCTGTCGTACTGGGGAAAGGCACATACTGGAAGTGTCAATAGACACAGTATTGGGATCATTGAGTATTCAGCCCCTTTCTACTGCTTGAGGTCAGCAGTGGAGACCCCGGGGACTGCTGAGGGGGGCCACGGGGTGTCTGCAACACCGGCCAGACCAGGTGGCCATGCAGGGCCCTGCTCGCTGCCCGAGCCGCTGCCGGCCGGAGCAGCCAGCGCGGTGCTCTCGGGACAGCTCCCGGCCAGGAGCAGCAGGTTCCTCCTGTGCTGCAGGGCACCTGCACAGCCCGAGGGTGTGAGCACAGCCCCATGTGTGTGTGTGTGTGTGTGTATGTGTGTGTGTGTGAGCACAGCCCTGTGTGTGTGTGAGCACAGCTCTGTGTGTGTGTGTG